>APFE031452854.1:2695-13359 GCA_000404065.3 Pinus taeda
ATTATAACTCATTGGTAATGATTGTGAATTATGAATATGATGCTTTGTGAAAGACTAAATTTGTTTCATTTTATTTCATTATTCATAATTCATTTTATAACATTTCATTTCATGTTAACAGTTAGAACTTAGACTTAGCTTACAAGTTTGTAATGGTTAAACTTAGCCTACAAGTACAACTTTGGTGATCAATGATGATAAATGTTATATATTGAATTTTCAATTTTGAAAGCTTGAAGTTGAAACTTTAAGATTGAATTTGATAAATCATGATTCACGAGACTCAATATGTTGCAGTTGTAATATGTATTTTACTAACTTGTGGACATGGTTGATGACGATTATAATTTCTAGATGATTGATGTGATATGGTTCAATGATCAATCTATGTTTTCTTTATGTTTTTTATGTCTAATTCATCATTCTACATGTTTTTGTTGACATCTATGTATCAAAAAATAAAAATATATATATTTTTAAAAAATCGCTCCGGGATTCGCTCCCAAACAAGGAGCTTTTGAAGATGGTCGCTCCCGCTCCCGCTCCCAAGTAACATTGGATCCAATGCACTTGCTGGTGTAGACTTCTAATTGCCTTGATTTGAAGATTTATTCGCCTTGAGTAGAAATAAGGCTTTGGCCTTGATTATTTGATGATCCCAAGACTTCTTTTGAAGTAGACTTCCTTCATTGATCTAGGGTTTTATTCTATAATGTAGATCCCCCAACTTTCTTTGATATACTTCAACCTTCGCTTTGATGCCTTTCTCGATATTCGATCCTTGAGTGTCCCTCAATAAGATGCCCTTCCTTGACTTTGACACCTTAGCTTTGATGCCATGTTGAGAAATCTAGGGCATTAACATTAGGTAATTTCTCTACATTAGTAATTGCTTATGGTTGCTTTTTACTTCTTTAGATTAGAATCTTCTTCTTCGTAGATTATTGGTGTTCTTTCTTCATCAAATAGTGACCAATGCATGAACATAAATAGACAAGAGACACAGGATGTAGGTTACCGGCCATGGACAAAACCTCTCATTTTTTGATAGGAAAACCCACACAAATTCTTCTTATAGAGATTCCAATTGACGAATACCAAGACCCTTGACCTAATAGCCACTCCAAGACCAAGACACAAGTCTTTTCAGCTCCTTTCTTCTTCTTGACTTCTCTTCCTCTTCGACTGAGATCATCTCCCCAACACACTGTAGATGCACTAGAGATGTTACCGAAGCATGACACCAAAATGTGGCAACATCGATCTATAATATCTATATATCCTTGACTGAATATTGTTTCTCTGTTGAAGTACCGAGACCTTCTTTGAAATCTGAACTGTCATTTATGTGATTAGCTCTAGACAGAACTGCATTATCCCATCATCTCTTCCTCGTTGTCACTTTCATTACTACCTCGTTATCCCTTCCATCGGAACTATCTTTGTACTAGAGATCTGAATTCATCTTTGGTTTTACCCATCCCAAAATCTCAGAGAAAATGTGACCAAAAATCTGCTTTTGCGGAATAGGCCAAGATGCCTATTTATAGCGATTTGTTCGTCCTATTAAGCCAACATAAACTTACGAATAAGTGTGCCTCCATAATAAGAAGACAACATGAGTTTATCGCCTTATCTTGAAGTCAACATGAAGAGAGGACTATGTGCTTGTCATTGGAGGGTTATATAGACTTATATACAATTGACACATGCCCAAGAAGGGCTCTTCATACATGACATTGACTCTTTGACTCTAATGATAAATCCTAAGCCTCTCAATGGAAGCCAACTAGATAAAAACTTATAATATAAGAGTATTTATTTCTATGAAAAAAATAATTTATTATTATTATATTATCTATATCTTTTATTTACATAACAATGATTTAGTAAAATTTTATATACTTGCAAGATTATATGGTTTTTTTTCTTTATTGTTGGCTGGACACACAAGGGATTTGAACTTTGAATCTCATGGTTTACATAATACTTCATAACACGGTGATTGCCAATTGATGTGCCCCGTGGTAAAATTATATAGTTAAAAACAAGGTTACTTGGGAGCAGGAGCGAAAACTCCCTAGGGATTAGGAGCGGGAGCAAGGGCAACATTTTCAGAAACTCTCGATTTGGGAGCAATTCCGAAAGCGTTTTTTATATAGTATATATATTTTTTTTAATTTTTATATTTTGATGCATATATGTCAACAAAAGCATGTAGAATGATGAATTAGACATAGACAAGTACAAATAAATTAAAAACAAAAAAACATAAATTGAACCATGTAACAACAATCATCTAGAAGTTATAATCTTCACCAACAACGTCCACAAGTTAGTAACATGTAACATACAACATATTGAGTCTCATGATTCAAGATATAACATTTATCATCATTGATCACCAAAGTTGTACTTGTAAGCTAAGTGCAACCATTACAACAAATAATATCTAACATGAAATGAAATGAAACAACTTTCAACTTTCACGAAGCATCATATTCATAACTCATTACTAATGAGTTATAATTGCCAACTTCAAACTTAAATTGTCATATATTGTTTACAAAAAACATCATAATAAATATGAAAGAGTCAATAGTTATAAAGACTACTAGAAACTAGAAAAGACAAGTAAATCTATTATCTATTGCTAATGCTTGGGCCTCTTGCCACCAAGAGAAATGTATATTTTTTAGTCTTGTTGGAAAATCAAGATCTGTCATTAATATCACCCTCTAAGCATTAATATCCAAAGGTATCTTTGTCATTACCTCTGGATCTGTATAGGGATCTTTGTCATTAATATCACCCTCTAAGCATTAACATAAGATAGAAAAAGCATAGCATGTCAAGTCAAGATTTTGTTTGAATGATACTAAATTTTTTGGAGGGTCGTGATAGAGGAGTTCGACAACCAATGTCACTAACATCAAGGTATATAAACGGATTGGTGCTCTTGATTAAATACAAGTTACATACCCTAATACATGACAAAATCCAATGGAAACATTGCAATCCCCCCCAATCCTGAATTCCTGAAATCCAATGAGGTCGGAACCACTCTCAAACATCCTCGAGTCATTTCATGATAATGTTAAAAATTTAAGTAAAATGATGAAAATGAAGATTAAGGAGAATGTCACCATTACCATGAATTCTTAAACATTACCATGAATTGCATATCAATGCTAGGGCCATAGGCTTGATCATTAGGCTGCCCCACTCAAAACTTATTTGTTTCTTTGAAAAAAAAGATTGTATTTGGAATATTAGTGCAAAAAAAATTCCAAAAAAGACTAAATGCTCCCGAAAAACCAGGGAGCATTTTTTTGTTGGGAGAACGCTCTCGAGTCGCTCCCGCCAAAAGCGTGAATTGGGAACGGGGGGGTGCTCCCCTGCAACCTTGGTTAAAAATATAATACTTTTAGTATTTTATTAACATATATTTATGTGAGTTGTATATTTTGAACTTGAACATGAACTAGGTGACTTAGTCATAGGAGGGAGCTAGTTTACGTATTTTGATTTAAATATCAATGGCGTCCTATGTTATTTTGCTATATGTATATGCACCCTGACTTACCAAATACAAGAGAAAACTTTGCATTTTCATCTCTAATGATTTGAAATCACATGGATGTACATGCATATGTGTCATGGAATCTCTTTGACGTCACTCTTCTTTATTATTTCTTGTTTCCATACTAACTTTCTTCACGCCATGCCTTCATGTCTCAACTTGTCCACGATATTTTCATGCCTTCATGTCTCAACTTGTCCACGATATTTTCATGCCTTCATGTCTCAATGTCCTCTCAAGCCTTGGACTTCCTTTTCTTTTCAAATTTCAACTCTAGTTTCTTCTTCCTTGGGCAATGTTTCTAAAACTAAAAAAAAACTGAAAACTACTTAAAACATAAATGGCATAAAAATTTTACTTTTCTCGCCTTCATGTCTCAACTTGTCCACGATATTTTCATGCCTTCATGTCTCAATTTGTCCTCTCAAGCCTTGGAATTCCTTTTCTTTTCAAATTTCAACTCTAGTTTCTTCTCCCTTGGGCAATGTTTCTAAAACTAAAAAAAAAACTGAAAAATACTTCAAACATAAATGGCATAAATTTTTTACTTTTCTCGCGTCAAAATAAGTATGAAATTAGATATTTTTAAGCCTTACTTCATGCTACAAATGTTTTTTTCAATTTTTTATAGATTTCTCTTTTCAGTAGAAATAGGTTTATTGGGTTAATATTTAATTTAATAGTTATCATATTGTATGAAATCCAATCAAAATCTGGCACCATTACCACATGAAAACACCCTCGCTAGATTCAATTGATTCTAACTTTGACAAAATCCTAATTTTAAGTTTACAAACCTTCAGACATTAAAACTTCATTAACGTGCTGCTTGCCATATCAAATTGACAAAGCAATCTCATCTCCTAAACATTACCCTTTAAAGCCATTATCCAAACTTGATGACTTTCAATCATCATTTCCCTGACAACAAACGGAGAAGGAGATCCTTTGTAAAGAATGTTACTTTTAGGTTCATATATCATGACACTCTAAAAAAGAAAACACAATACAGAGTATTGTCACTCAAATAATAAGTGGGTGAAGGAACCTTATCCTCCATGCAACTAGTATCCACCATCTTTAGTGGAATTTAGATAGTTTGTGCCTTATAAAGAATCAAAGATACACCAAGTAGAACAGCTATTACTGATATATTATCACGCAGAAGGCTATTAATCTTTATAGATCATTTGAATTTTAACATTAGCATATAGCTACTAACTGAACATACAAGAAACAAAAAGTATGGTGTCCTTGCATCAAATTGTCAAAGATTTATTAAATTACATCATTGAACAGTGACTGCGTCAACTGTTTTTGAAATCAGGCTAATTAATGCCTGCCATTTGAGATGCGAACTCGAAAGCAAATCCCTACAAACCATCCTGATGCCAGAATTTCATGGCTGAAAAAGAAAATTTGATCTCATTAAATTTTAAATTTATATATCTATTTCATGGCCAAAAAGGAACATTCCTTATTTCTCAACCATGCCAAAACACACTCAAAAGATTATTTCTGAGGTCTTCCAAGCAAATTTTCTCAACATCAACCACTTGCATTAGGCATATGAAGCATTCCCATGAAAAGTAAATCCTTTTTTCTTTTATTAAAAACTCTGGCAGTACCTGATTCATTGATGAAATGCATTTATTGTCCGTGTGTAGTTTCTTGGATGCCAGCAAAGAATGGGGAACACTATCTACTCCATTAAACACCTCCATATGATCTTTCTGCAAAACCAATGACAACCAGAACTGAGAAAGGAAGCCTTTCCCCAACAAACTCACAAAAATGAACAATAAAATTTCTGCTTTAAAACCCACTGCATTCAGCTAGCTAAAAACAAATCCATACAGAAGAAATCCAACCCAAAAAAATCCTATATCAATACATGGTTACCTAGATGGACATAACAACATATGTGAACAAGACCAACAGTATGATATCAACAGTGGCAGTAAACTTATGCTTTAGACTGCATTCAGCTAAAAAACTAAAAGCAATTCCATTAGGCAAAAATCAAAACACACTTCGCCAATAAATGGCTACCTAGATAGGTGTAACAATACAAGTAAACAAGACCAAAAGCAGAATAACTATTACCAACAATGGAGTAACCTAGTAGTTAGCCATGCTACTTGCCAAACAGTGAACATGAGTTCAAGCCCCATCGAGCAGTAACACTTCCAATTAAAACCCTACACTGATCCTAACACCGTGGTTGGATGTATCCAGCAAAGAGGGAACCTGGACCTAATAATCATATTTGTAGGGGTTTAAAATAGCTTTAAAATATCATACTGCCAGGCAGCATATTGCTAAAGATATCCAAAAATTACATCTTTTAAAGAATTCCACTGTCTACTGCTGTTAGTCACCCACTTTCCCAGCATCTACTACTAAACAGAAAGTACTGCACATCCTCTGCATGCTAGATATCATATCATAGCTGAAACTTATTCTCTTAATAAAGAATTTTCCTGTTATTCCAACTGTACCAAAGCACAGTTGCTACAAAAATCACATTCATAACTTCTAAGCAAATAACATAAAAATGAGCATGATAAATTTCAAAAATTGCAGAAATTATCATTAAAGCCATTTAATCTGTAACCTTTTTCCTATGCACTTTGTATATCTTTGTCTTCATACAGTACCTTATTTGTGGATGTAGTAGACTCATTATCTAGATTTAGCCTGTCAGAATACAGGATTGAATGTGGATCATGCTCCACTTTGTTTAGCATTTGTGTACATTTAGTCTGCAAAGCAACATATAGCATGATGAACTTGATCTTTTTCTAAATCAAAAAGAGAATACAAATAAACAAACAAATGAAAAATGTGTACAGCTGTCTCTAAAATGCAATACCATATCCATGGCATAAAAATTGGAGGATCAAAACAAAATACATCTCAAAAGTAGACAAAGCAACAGTATGTGAAAACTAACTCATGTAGCAATTTTATTACTCTTGAAGCTAGTTGTGACTCTTGAGTCGAGAAAAAGCAGGTTAATCCAACATTACTCCTAAATTTTGTGCAGCACAGTTCATCTTGGTAACAAAAGCTGGAGATGCTAGCAAACAATTAAAATCCCGGATGTTTGAATTCAAAGATGTGGTTACCTGGCCTCGAATGCTTTGGATAGCTGCAATCAGCAACTTATCTCCAACAATCATTCTGACATTCCTTATGATGGTTTCTTTGCCAATTTTTCCTACCTGACAATTAAACACAGGTGGCATGGATCTGACTTTCTGTGCACTTGATTTTGGAAGCTACATCACTACATCAATGGCAACAAAACTCTAAAATATAAAAACAAAAATGGTAGCTACCTTGTACTGAGCATAGAGTTGTTCCAATGTATTCATATAAGCCGGAGGCAGCGACTTTCTTATGACTGAGAACAACCTCGGAAACGACATGCTGGCAGCACTAGGAATTCGCATTGATCCTTTTGCAGGTTCCTGCATCTTGCATTTTCTTCCTTCAACTGAAGCCGAAGAAGGGTGCTGGAAGCCAATTTAAGAAGTATTAAACCAAAAAAAATTGTTGATAGGATAAAACCAAGAACTAATGACCTAATTAACCTGTAGGAGACATATAACCTCCAGTACATTAAATGGCAATTGCCACGGCACTATCAATTACGTCACCTATAGGTAATGTAATTCTAGCAACCAAGAAACATAATACCTCTCCCCAAATAATACATTCGATTGCCTATAAAAGTAGAGGCCATCCAAAGATATAGTAGTTAAATTTACCATGTCATAAACAGAACCCTGGCGAGCAACTTCAACATCCTCCAGAGAGCTGCTGAAACTTTTGGGTACACCACAAATGCCTTGCTTTGCTTTCGATTCAGCCCAGCATTCTATAGCAGTAAAATGCCCATTTTTAGACAGATATTCAGCTGGGGCCTATATATGGTAACTGGTACAGTTAAACAAGTTTGCAGCATATTTATCATTCCTCATATGGCACAAAAAAAAGGCAAACCAGGGGCATTACCATGCATTTGAGGGGGAACCTTAAAGCTCACAATGTACTCTGGAAGAATGTGCATGTTCATGTGAGTGCTCCAAATGATGTAACACTTTGGATTAGTGAGATCATCAACACCAGAATCAAACTTTTCACAAGTAGGATGGAACTGTTGAGAGCCAAGCGGTACTTTCTCAACATTTCCAAGAATAACCCGGCACAGAACCATGTGCTGTTCACCATTTTTGTCAATATCCGAAAATGAAGCACTGTAGAGAATGAAAAATTATAGTTATTACAAAATTTAAACAAAGATGTTTTCCCTAAATACATAAAAATAAAACCATACACAAAACTAAATCATTATCATGCAATCGATCATGAAAACCATAAACAAATATAGTGATCCCTGATTTAACCTGCCTACCTGAGGTAGGAGCGATCTTCTGGAGCAAGATAAACACCAACACCGTACGATGGACCATTATTATGTGTTCTACTATGGCTAAAACCATGAAGTATGATTGCTGCAGCACATTTGCTAGATGTGCCGTGCCAGGCACTTCTAACATTTGCGTTACCACGAGACATTCTAGTGAACTCGACCTGCCTGTGAAATGCCTGCAGTCGAGCCTGGCCCATTGCACTTGTATGGGTATTTCGATAAATACCCGTAACAGTGGTTCCAACTGATATTTTACTCAAACCGGAGAGAAAACGGCTCTGCACAGCGACATACTCTTCATTTCCATCTTCCAATTTCAGCAATCTGTCACCCAACGATTCAAATTCAGAAGCTTCTAAACTTGAACATTGTTTGGAATCTGACCATTGGGAGCTATTGACAGCACCACTGGTAGCCTCCTCATCTTTTGAATCTTTCGATGGTTTTAGGGACAAAGCAGCGGCCTCATTACCTCTGTGACTCGAGCTTCGCTCAATATTATTTGTAGGTGCAGGGACCACAACTGCCGCTTTCCTGATCAATTTGTATGCTTTAAAGGCATCCGTAGCTACTCGACTCTTGTTATCAGATTCAGTAACATTCAAGTGTTCTGAGTTACTACTACGTTCGCATTTCTCAGTTTTTGCAAGAGCGAATGAGGGATCAAATTTATTGGGGTGCACATCCTTGTCAGTCTCCGAAGCCTCGGACAAGGGATCCAAGTTATCTTCAACTCCACGCTTCTCAGCTTTCGAGCCCGGAGAAGCCTTCGAGCCCTCAGTTGCGCCTATTCGAATCTCGATCTCAACTTCGACTTTCGGGGCGACGTCCGCATCATCAATATTATCCTCAAAGAAGCCTTTGGGGAAAAAGCAAGAGCCATTCTTGTCAATCCAGCCAATGGACCTTTGACAACCCACCCTCAAATCTATTTGCAGCATCCGCAAAAAATCGACGAGGTAAGGCGACCCATCTATCACCACCTCTGTAGTGGGCATGCCACCTGAGAATGCCTTCCTTAACGAATCCGAAGCTTCTGCCGAAAAATCATTCCCCCCGCCATTCCAATAATACATAACCCTCTCAGGAACTGCACTCTTTCGGTAATTCCCATAATTGTGCAGAATTGTCTTGTCGGAACAGCGACACCCATCACAGGTTTTCACATTCCCTGCAGCTTTACGTGCTCTATTTCCAGAATTAGAAACACCACCAGTCCCCTTACCCAATTTAAAAGCCCCCTTACCAAAGGTTAAGCCACTACGGTATGCATCAATATGTTTATAAGCCCCTTTTCTCTTCATTTGAACTCTATGCACAATGCTTCTGGCAAGCTTGGAGAAACACTCCCCTTTGTTCTCCATTTCTATCATGAATTAAACCCACACGTTCTCTAACATTCGTTATTTATTTACAACATCGTCATCACGACGGAATATATTTCAGCTTTGCATCCATCACCATTTCAGGACTGAACAAGCCGATGCCCAGCCCTGAGAACCCCCATGAAAAAACTCACAACTCCAAATTCAATTCCGGACACATATCCAAAACCCCTACCCGAGACAAGGCCACGAAATTTAACAAACAAATCTACCAGCTGGTTTTCCAAACCCTAACTTGACGAGGCCGAAAATATGCACAACCCCAAAGTAAAAAAACCAAAACAATGTATTACAGAAAGTGCGGAGAAGCAAGGTCAAGAATCAGAACCTGCAGGACCAAAGGCTAAAAATATCTTGTGCCGAAGAAAACAAAACCCTCCCGGATTTTGCTCCTGCAAAGCCCCTCCTCCTTCCTTCCTTACTTGCCTCCAGCGAAACCTTCTTCTCCCACACAGCACGTTTATTGCTCGTACAAACCCTCGCTACATTGCTTCCCTGTTCCAGACTAAATATATAGTGTCGTCCACTTATTACGATACAAATAAAATCAATAATCTAAATTTGAAGATATTTTTTAATAATTATATACATTAAATGTTAGTTTTCCAATGTGTCAGAGGCGGTGCCTAGAACTGGAACTTGGCCGTCAAGCTAACCGCCTGCCCCACTTAACTGTTTAAGTGTGAAAGTGTCTTTTTAAATTTTTTAAAGTTTAATGGCTTTTCTTTGCGTGGAGAGAAAGAAAGCTCCCTTGATTACAGGCGCCTCTCTGTCGAAAGTCAACAATACCCGCAAACTTCGACCTTTTTATCAAAAATTTAAGGTCCCTTTGCCATCTCCCTCTCAGACTTTGCATATTTTGTTTCTCTTTTCCCGAATTCAGATGTCTAGGAACAATAGGGACACGTTGACTTGATAGGTCTGAAGATGCCTTGGATACACGGGTGGTTTGGCTGCCTTGCAAAAGCCTTGGGAGATGCCCACTCGGGGGTTCCATTTGAAAAGGTGCGGTGTTCCATAATAATTCAGATTTTATTATTGTTCCCCGCCATTAAAGAATTGAACTGCATCTGATCCCAACAAGATCGTAATGAAACATTATGCTTCCTAAGTACATGAGATTTTATCTACCATCCTTTGTTGCAATTTCAGAATATTCTTGCGAGTTGTCATTCGATATTGTTTCCCTGGTTGATTCTATACGGACATATATAAAATTGTTAAATACATCCAAAAGACCATATAATAAAATTGT
>APFE031452859.1:0-61707 GCA_000404065.3 Pinus taeda
TTTATTTATATTTTTATTGATTTACCATACCTTTTGAGTAAGTATAAAAGGACTTTTTATTTATTTACCATATCTCCATTTTACTTATATTTTTATTTGTTTACACCCTTGCATGTATATAAATAAAAAATGTTTTATTTATTTACCATACTTTTCATTTATTTATATTTTTATTAATTCACCATACCTCTTTTATAAATATGGTATTTGGCCCATAGTATTCACTTAAATAAAACCTATTCTTGAAAATGGGCGAATCGATTCACTTAAATAAAACCTATTCTTGAAAATGGGCGAATGGAAGGTTCTAACTCCTAATTTCAAGGGCTAAATTTACCTTTTTTACCCTCTCCCTTAATAAAAGGTGGGCTATTTGAGGTGATTTGTAAAAATGTACTGATACAAAATATTCGCCCACTAAAAATTTAAAACCCCTTAATTTCGCCAAAGGGCGAACATTCGCCCCTAAAATTTTCTATGTTGTGTATGTTAGAATGAGGTAAGACTCAAGGGATAGGGGATACTAGAGAGTGGGTGCATCTATTGCATTAATTATATCTTAGAATCATTTATGAAGATTTTTATACATTTTAGATAAGTGCTTCAAGGAGATGAATGAACCATATATCTAAAGGGATTCTTGTTAAACAATGGTTATAATGGTTAGGTACTCATTTTATCTAATGGATGGTTGTGATGGTTATGTAGAAAATAATGTGTAGATTCAAAACTTCTCATGCAATTTACTAAACCATAAGACTTGAAGCTACTCTACTCATCTACGAAAGTTAATTCACCATATAAAACAGGAATCCTTGACATGAAAAAGGAAATATCACGCATACACAGATATTCAAAACCCATTACTATCTATATTGCATTATTCAGAGAATAGAGAAGAAATACAATGATTTCTCAAGCCTGGGCACACCCTGCACTAGTATAGTCTATCTCTCTTCCTAACTCACTAAACCTAGCCCAACACTTAGCCAATTTCAAGCCATCCCAGGCACCTATTTCCTTGTATTTTTTCCTTGGGAAATTTCCCCTATTATTTAGGAATTTCACACCAAGGAATTACGCAATTACCATAGGTCAATCCTCTATCTGCATGCACCACCTGTACAACTTGGATTAGTTTACAATTGATAATACACTACCCTTGAACTCCGATCTCAACTAGGTATCTTGAATTCTCTGCATGTAACAATTATTTTGGGCTGATTGATTAGTTATTTGGTTGATAACTCCGTGTGGTTGAAGTTACACACCCACAACTTGACCTCCACTGGTTCTTCTCACAGTTAGAACTAGTTAAACTGACAAGAACTCAAATTAACTAAAATAGGTTGCTACAAATTATCAATAAATCATGTAGAAATGAACTAAGGTGTCTCCAACTCGAATTTACTGAGTTAATTGAGTGACAAGAGCTATGCAGTTAACTACCTCCAATTATTCTACTGAAATTCAAATTCAAATTTTAATCTAGTTGGACCAAGGCAAAGTCAAAACTAGATTTTCTTATTGCATTTTCAACACTCCCTCTCAGCAAGAAAGGGATTATTAGGTACCCCAATCCTTCCTCTATGGAACTTGATTTTTCCTCTTGATAAGGCCTGTGTTAAAATATTTGCATATTGTTCCTTTTTCGGAATGTACTGCAACAACATAATCCACCTTTGCACACAATCTCATAGACGGTGATACCAAATGTCAATATGCTTGGATCAATCATGAAATATTGGATTCTTAGAGAGATTTATAAAACTATGATTGTCACAGTATGTCAGAGTAGGATCCATCTTCTGACCAAATAAGCCAACAAGAATCATTCTCATCTAGATAGCCTCACATGTTTCTTGACTTGTAGTCATGTACTCTACTTTTGCTGAGTTGAATGCCACAGATCTTTGCTTCCTGTTGTACCAAGAAACGTTGTTGACCCAACACTAAAAATTCCTCTTGATGTGCTCTTCCTATCTGATGGACTCCTTGATCAATCTGCATCTGTGAAGCCTTGCAACTTCACTCCCTTTGTTCGTCTATACCAAAGACCAAACTGACTGGTGCCTCTAAGGTATCTCAACACATGCTTTGTTGCCTTCCAATAGACTTTAGTTGGATTAACCATTGCTTGACTAATATGGTTAACTACATAACACATGTCTGACCATTTTTTCACCAAATACACGAGTGAACCCAAAAGCTACATGTAAATGATAGCCTCCACTACTTGACCCAAAGTAGCATCCTCTTTCCTCCAGTTTCCTGCTAGAGGATTTCCTATGGGTTTGCACCTATCCATGTTGAACCTATAAAGCATCTCATTGGCATACTTTCCCTAAGAGACAAACAGTTCCCAATCTCCTTTCCATACTTCCAATCTAAGTAAGTAGTGCATGAGGCCCATTCCCTTCATCTTGAACTCTCTTGCAAGGTCCTCCTTGCAAGATCTTATCAGATTCTCATCACCAATAAATATCAAGTCATCAACATATAAAAAAAATCTATAATTTACCTTCAACCACAATGTGATAAAGGTTTGCATCTGCTTCACTTTTGGTGAAGCCCAAACCAGTGACATAGCTATCAATCCTAGTATACTAAGCACGAGGTCCATGCTTGAGTCCATCACAGAGTCCATACAACACTCACTTGAGTCCTCACACATGCGACTCTCTATCAAAAGTCTCAAACCCCTTTGGCTACCCAATGTACACCTCCTCCTCAATAACTCCATTGAGGAATGTTGTCTTCACACCCATCTCGTTGATCTTCCACCCCATTTGCACTGACAGTGCTAGAATTAACATAATGGATGAGTACCTTGCTACTGGAGCAAAGGTCTCCTCATAGTCAATTTACTCCACCTCAGAGAAACCCTTAGCAAAAACTATGGCCTTGTTTTTATCTATGCTCCCATCTACTGCATGATTTACCTTGTAAATCCATCTCGAATATACCATTGATTTGTTTGCTAGCCTTGGGACCACTTCCCAAACATTGTTTTTGATAATGGAATCATATACCTCTACCATAGCATCAACCCACACTGGTTTCTCTACAACTTCCTCAAATAAGGATGGATTTGCGTCTAGAAGCTTACTCATCAGAGCCATGTAGCTAGTGTATCAATCGGGTGACCTCCTTTCCCTGCATTGTGATGTGGGTGCTCCCACATTCTCTCTAGAATCTCGCAATAATATGTCAGCTTCCTTGTTTCTCTTTCTTCCTTCTATAGATGCCTCTGCTTGAGCAGATTTCTCCACTCTTTGCTCCTCTACTTGTGGTTGCTCCACAACTTCTTGATATTCTTCCTTTGGAGCCAAAAGATCCTGATCAGGATGCAACTAAAGCTCCCTCTCAAGAGAACACTTAATTTCCTTCTCCTAATCAAAATTCACATCTTGTCTGACCACTATTATCTTAAGGGATGACAAGTACACCTGATAGTTGTGAGATGTATCTGTGTACCCCACAAATTTTCCCAACTCTATTGTCAGCTCTAGCTTTTTCCTTGCTTCCTTGGAAACATTATAGTAAATTGATGATTCAAATATTTTGAAGTGTGACACATCTAGTTTCTTCCCTTAGAAGGCTTACTCTGGTGTACTCATGCCAAGAATCCTATGAGCACTACTATTCTGCAAATAGACTATTGTGTTGCATGCTTCTGCCCACAAGTGTAGAGGTAGGATTTGGTCATGCAACATCCCTCGTGTTGCTCCCACAATACCTTTTATTTTTCCTCTCAACCACCCCTTTCTTTTGTGGGTTATGGGTTTTTTTCAACTCTCGTCGAATTCCTTCCTTTGCATAAAAAATTTAAACTCATTCAACATGTACTCACCACCATTATCGCTCCTGAGAGTCTTCACTTTCCTGCTAGTCTCTTTCTCAACAAGTGTTTTAAACTCAACAGATTTGGAGAATGTCTGGTCTTGCTTCTACATGAAGTAGCTCCAACACTTCTATGTGAAATTATCTACATATATAACATAATACCTATGATTGGGAGTGGAGGTTGTTGAGAAAGTTCCACAAAAATGAAAGTGGATCCTTTCAAGGACTGCATGTGCCCTGTTGTCTTGATCATGGAAGGTGGATTTTGTGTACTTCCCTAATGTACACCCTTTGCATGTATCCCATTGCTCTAGGTATCCTTTGGGAGGCCTGTAGAAATCTGTTGCATGATCTTCAAAGCACCATGATGCAAATGGCCAAGTCTTCTATGCCATAATTCGTCGACATCTCGTCTTTGCACCTTCTTTTCTTTTGTGCTCAATGTTGCACAATCTTCCACAACTAATTTGTAGAGGTTTTTTACTCAAACCCTGATCCGTTTCACTTGTCCCATGGTGAGGAAAGACTTCCCTTTGTTGAATATCACATTGTAACCACGGTCCTCCAACACAACTACTGAAACTAAATTCTTCTTCAAACCCAATACAAACATCACATCCTTGAGCTTGAGAGAGGAGCCAAACTCCCTTTAAAAAGTAACTATACAAATACTAGTCGCACTATACCTTCCATCTTCTCTAATCTCAATGTGCATCTGGAGATCCCTCTCCTCCAAGTCACTGAAAATTTGTTTGTTTCTCGTCATGTGGAATGAGGCACTACTATCGAGATAGCACACACTGCCCATCACTATTCTTTTCATGCATGCAATGAAGGTAAAATCAATTTCTAACTGTGAAGCTAAGGCTTCATGCATTGCTCCTCCTGCGATCTTCTTTCTTACTTTCTTGTGTCGACACTTCATTTCATAATGCCTGAATAGATGATAGTGAAAGCACTTGATTAAGGACAAGTCTTTGTTCTTGCCCCCTTGAGTCGATTCTTCTTTGGATTGGGATTTCTTCCCTTTCCCTTTGTTTTCCCCTCCAACCAAGGCACAATACTCCTCATCCTCACCCTTGGATGAGGTTCCATCTTTGGTGCTCTTCCTTATCTCCTCTTGTACCAAATCAAACCAAAGGCATTCCCAATTTGGTAGATTCTCCCTTCCATTTAGTGAATCTTGGTAGCTGTGCAAGCTCTTGGGAAGGCCTAGAAGGGCTAGGCTCACCAAATCATCCTCTGCTATAGTAACACCAACTTGACGAAGTTGATCACGACATTGTGTGAACCTGCTCAGGTACTGTGGAATGGTCTCTTTCCTTTGCATCTTTATATTTCAAAGCTTGTCCTTGATTGCCAATTTCGTGTGGTCACTACTATTATGGAACAAATCCTGTCAGTGCTTTTCACATTGCATAAAAAATCTCTTTCCCACGGTGATTAGAGACAATATGGTCTCATACTCCTTCCAATATAATCATCCTTACCTTGGAAACACACTTCATCCAATCTGCTAGATTTTGAGCATCAACTGCTACTCGTTTCAGAATATCATTATCAATGAATTCCTTCAACCCATTATCCTCTAGTACTGCCTCCATCTAGTCCTTCCATGCAATGTAATTCGAGCTTCCCTCAAGGGCATACTAGAGCCTTAGTCCATTGAAAGTCATCATCACATTCCTTAAGAAAACCTGCAACCTGATCTACAACCTTGAACCTCCTGCAATGGCAATTTCGAAATATCTACTCTACAGTGATTACATCTCTCATACCATGTAGAAATTAATGTGTAGATTCAAAACTACTCATGAAATTTACTAAATCATAAGACTTGAAGCTACTCTACTGATTTGAGGAAGTTAATTTACCATCTAAAATAAGAATCATTGACATGCGAAAGGAAACATCACACATACACAGACTATTTAGTGGAAAGAAACTACTTAAAACCCCTTACTATTTGTATTGCATTAATGAGAGAATACAGAAAAAATATAATATTTGCTCAAGCCTGAGCACACCCTGCACTAGTATGGTCTATCTCTCTACCTAACTGACTGAATTTGGCCCAACACTTAGCCAATTTCAAGCCTTCCCAAGCTCCTACTTCCTTACATTGTTTCCTTGGGAAATTTCCCCTATTATTTAGGAATTTCACACCAAGAAAGTGCACAATTACCATAGGTCAATCCTCTAACTACATGCACCACCTATACAACTTGGATTAGTTTACAACTGATAGTACACTACCTTGAACTCCAATATCAACTAGGTAATTCAAATTCTTTGCATGCAACAATTATTTTGGGTTGATTGATTAGTTAACTCGTTGCTCACTCAGTGTGGTTGAAGTTACACACCCACAACTTGACCTCAACTAGTTCTTTTGACAGTTAGAACTAGTTAAATTGACAATAACTCAAATTAACTGAAATAGATTGCTACAAATTAGCAATCAATCATGTATATTTGAACTCAAGTAGTTTGACTAAGGCAAAGTCAAAACTAGATTTTCATAATGCTTTTTCAACAGGTTATTCCAATATATTTACTTCTAGAAATTTATAATTTCTAAAAGACTTAAACTTTGAAAAAAAAAATTCTAGCAAAACACTAGATACTAATAAAGTCCTACCTCAAAATTAAAGTAGGTAAAGAGGAGCATTGGAATAATTAACTTGTACTATATGTACTATAGTACTTATGACCATACATGAAGGTTATGACTGGTTAATGCATTCATCGTAGTTATAGAAGAATTTGTCTTTAGCTATGTAATCATTTTTAAAATAAAAAATTGTTACATTTAATAAATATGAAAATTCTATAGAACTATAACCTCAATTTAAAAATATACTTTAAACTACACTTTTTAATTTTTATTATATTAATAATATATCTAACTTATAAAAAAAAATAAAAAATTATTAAAAAAAATTTATTTAATTTTAATCATAAAAACTATAATTGATAAACCCAGAAAAAAACCTTATCAATATACAAACATTATTATATATCTTCATTTAAATTAAACAAAATCATATTCCTATATATAAAATCCTCTTAAATCTCTCATACTGATAATGTTGTTTTAAATTACATAACTTATTCAATATATCAACAGTATATATCTATTTTCTATTATAAACAAAAATATATATATATATATATAAATAATATATATATATATATATATATAAATATATATACTCTTAAATTCTCTCACTTGATACTGTTATTTTAAATTTTCACATAACCTTATTCAATATATCAAACATCATTATATTTCCTTTTCTATTTATTAACAAAATCATATATATGATATTATTCTCTTAAATACCCTCGTACTTGATATTGTTCTTTTAAATTTCACATATATATTTTGATATTTTCTTTCTAGAAGAATTGTTTTAAATGTGATCTTCATTTTTCTTATAGAATTATTAATAAATAATTAACTTTATTTTTATTTCCTAATTACAAAATATTCGAAATAATCTAAAATAAAGTTAAACTCAAATTAATAGTCATGTTATCATTGTCATAGTCACAATGGCATAATCTCTACAATCTGTTAACATTCACCTTCACTGCGATCACGATGGCATAATCTCTCCAAGAGTTGCTTGGTCTGAAGAGTTGGTTGCAGGAGGACCTGCAAAGTGTGACAACATTCCCAAGTACAACTTTGCTCCACCAAAATAAAGAATAATGACTCGTAATGTTTATCTAGCAAAACTTTTATTGAGGTTTATCATCATATTTTTCCTCTGATAATGAACTTTAGAAAAAGTTCCAACCATGTCGATCCAAAAAACTGATATGATCTGTCCAGAAAAAAATTGCGACTCGTACCATATTGGGATTCCATCCATCACTGGTTCTCGGAATATGTTCTGTAATGTATTCGATTCTTCGTGCTTTTACGACTACAGTCGCTTTAACTGGTTCGCTTCCACTACACGAATCGTTCTTTCGCTAAGTTCATACAATATTTCATTCTTTCGCCTCCAAGTTTACTATATATATTTATAGAATTCTTCATTTAAATATGCAGTAGCCTGCGCATACATTTGGTACCAACAGTTTTTCCAGCAATCATGTATAGGCCGCCTCCGCCACCGCCACCGCCACACCCGCCCCCACGGCCTCATATTGATCCATATGCACCTCCGCCACCGCCACCGCCACGGCCACGGCCACGGCCACGCCCACACCCACGGCCTCACATTGGTCCATACGCACCACATCCGCCTCCGCCACCGCCACGCCCACGCCCACGCCCACGGCCTCATATTGGCCCATACGCACCACATCCGCCTCCGCCACCGCCACGCCCACACCCACGGCCTCATATCGGTCCTTACGCCCCTCCGCCACCGTCACGTCCACATCCACACCCAGGGCCTGATCCGTATGCACCTCCTCCGCCGCCGACACCTCCATTCGACCCATTCGTGCCCCCTCCTCCGCCAGGACCTCCGTCCTCCATTTTGTTGAAGGGATTAGCACTCCACTAGTGCAACCACACATCAGCTCAGGAAAAAGTTTTTGATGTCATGTCTTATATTAAAGTAATATATATCTTATCTTTGTAAGGTATTAGGTAGCTTACACGTTTGGGGTTACAAGGTGCTCAATGGGTAAAGGCAATGCTCCCGGGTGTTGAGTTCTCTCCATCAAAATGTTTCTTGCGCCGCATTTACATAAAGTTGCGGTTTGTAGTGGCAGGGTGGTCCATTAATATTATGTAAAGGGTTGGTATTTTACAGATTGCATATTATTGAAGACTACTAAAATTCCACAATTTTAGGTTTATTTTTTGGCTCAGTTTTTTTATATGTTTATTTTGCAATTGGCCACTGTTTATTGGACAAAAATGTTGTTATTATCCAGTTTACAAATATTAAACTAGGTCATTTTCTAGAATTTCATTTAAAAAAAATGTGTTCTCAATTCTTTGGTTAATTTTCCTTACGATTGTTTTGCTTTGTTTTTGTCTGACTGGACTGTTTTCCTCTATTTATTTTGCAGTTTGTAGTTTTTCTCTATTTATTTTGCAGTTTCTAGTTTGAGACACTGGTTAGTGTTAATTTGGATAGAAATGTTATTCCTGTAATTAATGCTAATGACTGAAACAAACTCACAAAGTTGCACCCCACTGATTCTTCCAACCTAATAATGGAAGAGGGAGATAATTTTTTATTAAATATTTCAATTTGTTACAAATGACAGGGTATTTTAACAGTGTGAGAAGACATCTTCATATATATTAATGATAAAGATGATATAGCTACCTTGTTGAGAGAGTGGATTGGAGTGGTTTTTTTTTCTGGTAAGTGGATTGTTAAATAGGTAGCAGTGGTTTTTTTTCCCATGGTATGATGTAATGCCTTAGGAAAATGTAAATATTTTTTTTACTTTACTGTGGTTAAAAAAAACTGAATATGACATTATTAAATTTGGAATTTAATGGTATTATTATTTTGTGAAGATAATAAGAAAATGTTTTTTTAATAAAAAAACATGTTGTCAACTCCTGAGAGGGAAGTTGGAGAAAAACAGTTGTAGCAAACTGCAACCCTATCCACAAGTTGGAGAAAAACAGTTGCAGCAAACTGCAACCCTATCCACAAGTTGGAGAAAAACAGTTGCAGCAACCCTAACCACCTCTCCTAACTGGGAAAGTGTTCGTGAGGAAAAGGGAGGTGGGTCTGCACTGAAGGGACAGGCAGAGGAAAAAGGGAAAGAAGACTAAGTCTGGTGAGGACCAGATAGTCAAGCGCAGAGCGTGAATGTTCTTGCTGCGGATAGTGATCCTGCAAGACAGCTAGGGGGGAGATTCTGGTCCCGAAGGACGAATCTCGTGGTAGGGTGGAAAACAAACAACATTTTACCGGGTGGACCTGCAAGGAGCCTTACTGCTGGAAAGACCAGGTAAGTAAACAATCCTCTCGGAAGTTTGTTGGATTATAGTTTTGAAAATTGTTCTGAATTGAAGAAGAAAGCCACTGTTATTACTCTGATTAGTAGTAAGGTGATGGAATGTTTCCTATTGAATTAGAAATTCATAAGGGAACAGTTGATTATTTTTCTTGTAAACTGTTAAGAAAAAAAAAAAAAAGGAGAGCTTTTGTGATTACTCTGACAGTGGGTTCTTTTAAAAAAAAAATTAATAATGCCGAATGGTATTTCAGAGAAAAGGTGTTTTAGTGGTAGTTGAAATAATAATCAAACACGAACTTTAAACTTGAGGCCAAGAGTGGGGTTTTAGTTCGAAGTTATATAGATGCTACAACACTGCAAAACTATACTCGAGACTGTGCATCATATAACAAGATGAATACTGTTAGAGAGGAAAGATCAAAGCAGTAATAAACAGTTAATACTCGAACTGTAGGCGGAACCTACAGTATTCAATTCCTTATATATTTAATGGATTAAAAAAAGAACAGTGGTAATTCTCAAAATATGTAAAGACTTCGGCGGCCAAGTAATTTGGACCATTCTCCTAACCCTAGACTTCCAAGGAAGGAGATCAGAACCGAAAGACATAGAATGAACCAAACTACACATAATAACACAACCATTAAAATAATCTGGGTCATCATGGTGGCTCATGCCAGACAACGGCAGTGCTTCAGCAAGGAAGCCCGTGTTTTCTGGGTATTTCTTTTAATTGATTGAAAACTAGACCTGAGTGAAATTCACTGAACGACAATTACTTTACGTTGCAAACAGACATGGGGTTTGGTCGCAAACCTGGCTCATGATAAAGAAACAAATATTCAAGCGATTCAACCAAACCTGAAACCTTCAAAAGGAAAATCTAGTAATACATGGAACTTTCAGAATTTATCGTATGCAATTAATAAAAAAAAACATATATATAATTGAACGCCACATCCACATTAAACATTAGTACAAAGATTTAACAGTTCCACATTATGGAAATGGAACTTCATTCATAAACCCGACTATCCATTCTTGAAATACGAGTTTGGAAGAGAACAAAATCTAAGAACCCATGTTGTAGGAATTTGTGGGTTTTAATATTTGAAAATTTTCTTGAAATAAAAAAAAGAGACGAGCTTAAGAGTTCATGCCGGAGAATATCATGGACTCGGCTGTGGCCGAGACAAACCCAAAATATAGTTCAGATGAAGTAAAAGAAACAAAGTCCGTGAATACAGTTATACATTGGAACCAAAACTCCGGTGCTCGTCCCCTGCTTAAAAACACAAAAAAATAAATATATGTTGGATTTTTATACATATACATAAATATTACATCAGAGTTCAACCAAGGCGATGAACGCCTGGACCCTACTTTGAATAATGTCAAGTTTCAGGTCAGAGAAGGGCTCGAAACCGTAAACATTAAGTATCAAAAAGGTGTAGATGAACCCATTTCCGAATACATTAGGTACCATTTTCTGCAGATAAGAAAACCATAAAAAAAGCGGTTCATCACTCATGAATCGTGAGCCTCCCAACAGCAAACTCTCCCCACAACAATTATATGGGACATATGGAAGCTTACCTGTGAAACTGGAGGTGAGAAGAAACATGGTAGTCGTGGCCATTCCATCCAGCCAGGTAGTAGACTTGGGTTGCCATTACCGACTCCATTTGGAACCTGCAAAATCCATGAGAAACTATTAAGGTCTCAGCAAAGTATGAACGACAGAAGTAAGGATGCAATCACAACAGAGCAAGTCGGAAAAAAAATCGAAATTGAGAACTTACCGAATGGCGCAAGGTCCTAGAGAAAGAGCAGACTCATTTGGCACTTGAACCGGGTTGCATACCAAACGGAACGCGGCAGAGAGCAGCTCGAGTGACAGAGAGCGCTAAGGATGAATGAATTGAGCAAAGGATATTGCCCAGATAAACTTCCACGAATACCCAAAACAATGGAGAACCCTTGGATCTCCACCTGAAATCCTGACCGTCGATTGCGAGAGGAACCCGAGGGGCACGTCTGTCAAAGTATTCCAGCTCATGCCACGCTGCTATGACAAGGCAAGGAGTGGACAGCGGGCTAGGTGGAGACCATACGAAGCTCCAGCTGTGGGCGGAGTACCATCAAATAGCAACCACGGTACTGTGAAATTAATATGAGGGCCAACTCGCATAGTGTAGGATTTAATACATAGGTTTAATGCAATTGTCAGTATGGTTGCCGGAAAATTTCTTCGGTTATATGATCTGATAACTTTATTAGATTCCATGTACAAACATTCAAATGTATCCCTGTACCTTCTAATGCTCGGAACAAAATTATTACCGTAAGTAAAACGGGTGGGTTAATCTATTACAATTTTTTTTTTTCATTTCAGGATATTTAAGGGAGTTGTGACAAGTGGTATCAGAGCCAATTACAAAACTAAGGCCTCTGGAAATTGAAATTGAAGTTGAAACTGAAATTGAAATTCGAAATTAAAAAATTGCAATTGCAAACTGAAGACAACACAACAACACATACAATTTATTTTGTCCATGTTTGAGAAGTTCAAAAAAAAATAAAATTGATTTAATTTCTTTTATGTGAAAGACCAGGAAATCAGACAACAAACAATATGAGAAGGGGGGACAGTGCGTCGCGTAGGTATGCAATGGGGCAGGGATCTATACCTGGCCCTGAGGGTAATCCCGAGTTATGGGTGCAACTCGAGGAGGAGGCCCATAATACAAATCAGGTTATCTTAGAGACAGTGCAGGAACTGAAAAACGAAATGGCCCAGTTACACGAAGATAACGCACGGCTAACTGTGGAGCAAGAAAGAATTCTAAAAAGTCTCTCCGACAGATAAAATCAACCACCAACTAATCCTAGTTCAGAACAGCAAAGAATATCGGAAGAACAGAACCATCATATAGCACCTGAAAGGTCGGAAGAGAGGGAGGAACATTCTGACAATGCATCTGAACAACAGACCTTAAAAAGGCAACGAGTAGAGCTGCAAGGAGAATTTCATAAGATTAAACCGCCAGACTTTGACGAGGAACAGGAAGAAGCAGTTGAAGCCTGGTTAATTAATATGAACAAATATTTTCAGTTATACGAATACGATCATAACCTTAAGGCACGACTAGCCATTTTCCAACTACAGGGAAAATCCACCCTGTGGTGGGAAGAAGTTAAGATTGTGTTTCCAGAGTGAGCGAGCAGCCTGCAAGATTGGACAATGAAGGGGCAGCAAGGCCTCCAATACAGTGTTGGGGCTGTGGAGGGCCTCATTACGTCAAAAACTGTCCACAGCGTAAGGGAACTGAATAGTTATCTCAAATCCATGAAGCATTGACAGTTGGCGATGTAGGATGTAGTGTACCAAGGATTAATGCAGCTCTGGACGATCGCTAGGCAAAGTACCAGCTGACCGTGGTCAAATTTGAAGGTAAAATCTCAGACCTTACTGTAGCTGTTTTAATTGACCCAAGGGCCACATTAAGTTATATTAGTCCAATGATAGTGGGAGACTGTAAATGCAACCTGTTAAATTCAAAAATCCATGGCTAGTACAACTGGCTACAGGGGAAAAGATGCGATTATTGACAAAAGTCAATAACTGCCCTTTCAGAATAGCAGGACAACCAGTAATGGCTGATCTAAATGTGCTTCCCCTTGGTTCATATGACATTGTGATCGGTATGGACTGGTTAGAAAAGCACTGGACATTGGTTGACTGCAAGACAAAGATCATTTATTATCAGGATGAACATGGAGCTAGGAAAGAGGTGTAAGGAATTAAGCGGCCTATGCAGATTTGACCAATAACTGCGTCCCAGCTAGCAAAGTGCATCAGAAAGGGGTGCCAGATTTATGCTATCCAAGTGGGTTATGCTGATTCAAAAGATAAAACAGCCATGCTGGAGAACATCCCTGTAATACAAGAGTTTGCAGATGTTTTTCCAGAAGAAATTCCCGGACTACCACCTAAGAGGGATATAGACTTTACCATCAAATTGGCACCAGGGGCTGCACCACTGTTGTGGGCACCCTATAGAATGAGTGTACCTGAGTTGAAAGAATTAAAAATGCAGTTACAGGAACTGCTAGAAAAAAATTATATTCACCCCAGTGTGTCTCCATGGGGAGCCCCAGTATTATTCGTCAAGAAAAAAGAGGGAACCCTTCGCATGTGTATAGATAATCATCAACTGAAAAAAAACAAGTATCTTTACCTAGGATTGATGAACTTTTTGACCAAGTGAAGGGGGCAACAGTGTTTTCCAAGATCGATTTGCGATCAAGGTACCACCAGATCAGAATTAAGGAGGAGGACATAGCTTAAACAACTTTTAGAACAAGGTATGGGCATTACGAATTTGTGGTGCTACCCTTTGGGTTAACTAATGCCCCTACAACTTTCATGTGCTTAATGAACAACATATTTCATCGATATTTAGATAGATTTGTGCTGATATTTATAGATGATATCCTGATATACTCCCGCAATATGGAAGAGCACAAAGAACATCTAGGATTAGTGCTACAAACCATCCAGGAACACCAGTTATATGCTAAGTTCAGCAAGTGTGACTTCTTTAAAGAAGAGATACAGTATTTGGGCCACATAATCACTAGGGAAGGGATTGTTGTGGACCCTGAAAAGATAAGAACCATAAGGGAGTGGCCCGTACCCAAAGATGTAGCAGACATCAGATCCTTTATGGGGTTAGCCGGTTATTACAGACGATTTGTGGAAGGCTTCTCTAGAGTAGCGTATCCCATCACCTCCTTACAGAAAAAGGGAAGAGCATTCAAATGGACCCCAAAATGTCAAAAAATATTTGAGTAGTTAAAGCATCTACTCATCACATCACCTATTTTGAGCATAGTTGATCCTAATAAGGACTATGTGGTGTGTACTGACGCAAGCAAGGAGGACGTGGGAGGTGTGTTGATGCAAGAAGGTAAAGTGATTGCGTATGAGTCCAGGAAGCTAAAGGAGCATGAGCAGAAGTACTCTGCTTACGACCTAGAATTGGCGGCCGTCATCCATGCTTTAAAGATGTGGTGGAATTATCTTATGGGAAGAAAATTCCTGTTGCTGACCGATCACCACAGTTTGACGAATTATTTAAGCCAGCCCACTTTAAATGCTAGACAAGTGCGATGGGTGGACTTCCTAGGCAATTTTGACTTTGAAATCAAACATTTGAAGGGGAAAGAGAACCGGGTGGTTGATGCCTTAAGCCGGAAGGTACAGTGCCTGTATGAAATTTCCTGCAACGAATGGAAAAGCCCCTTCGAGGAAATGATAAGGAAGGCAGCAGGACAAGATGCTGAATATCAACAAATAAAACAGCAAGTACAACAATCTACCAGTGAGAAGAATCAACAAGGATATAAGGTGGACGATGCTGGAATGTTATACTACAAACAAAGGCTATATGTACCTGATCAAAACAACATTAAAAATATGATTTTGGATGAATTCCACATCAGTCATTATGTGGGACACCCAGGTTACCAAAAAATGATCACTGCAATTCAGAAAAATTATTATTGGCCGGTAATGAAGAGTAATGTGGCTGAATATTTACCACGGTGCTTAGAGTTTCAAAAAATCAAGCTGAAACATCAGCATCCGGTGGGGCTAGTGCAACCATTACCCATTCTGGAATGGAAATGGGAAACCATTTCTATGGATTTTATCACCGAACTGCCTAGAACAAAGAAGAATAATGATTCCATTATGGTGGTGGTGGACAAGTTGAGTAAAGCCGCACATTTTATACTTGTGCAATCCACCTACAGGGCTACACAGATTGCCCATATCTTCATGCAGAATGTGTTCAAATTACATGGACTTTCGAAGACGATAATTTGAGATCGTGACGTGAAATTCACATCAGCCTTTTGGAGGACATTGTTCGCAGACTTGGGGACTCAGCTGAATTTCAGTACAGCTTATCACCCCCAAACTGAAGGGCAAACAAAGCGAGTGAACCAAGTGGTAGAGGACATGTTGAGAGCCTATGTAATGCAGCAACCAACACGGTGGGAAGAGTATTTGCATCTGGTTGAGTTTGCCTACAACAATGGGTATCATACCTCGACACAAATGAGTCCCTTCAAGGTCCTATACGGATGGAAATGCCACACACCCTCAAGCTGGGGTGGTCCTGAAGACAAACTAAGATTAGGACTGGAAATGCTTAAGGAAATGGAGGATCTGGTGAAGAAGGTGTGCTCTAATTTGAGAGCTGCTCAGGATAGACAAAAGAGTTTTGCTGATTGGAAGAGAAGATTCAAGGAATACCAAGTCGGTGACCATGTTTATATCAGGATTCAAGCCAAAAAGAGTACACTGCAATGGAGTGGGTGTGCCAAGTTTGGCACCCCGATATTGCGGACCCTTCTAAGTCTTAGCAAGAATTGGGTTGGTGGCCTACCAGCTCGCCTTGCCAAGTCACATCCGGGTCCATAATGTCTTCCATGTTTCTGTGTTAAAAAAATATGCTTATGACCCTAAACATGTGATCAGATGGAAGGATATGCAGGTGAGGTTTAATTCTAGTAGACCAATCTAAAGTTTTTCTTTTTAAGAAACTGATTTAGAACATTGCATGTTCCAGGTCAAACCAGAAGGAGAAATCTTGGTCGAGTCGCTGAGAATTCTCGACCAGAGAGAAGTACAACTGCGGAAGTGAGCTATTACCCAAATTAAAGTGCAATGGCAGCACTTTAGGCCTGACGAGGCCACTTGGGAAGATGAAGAGCTCATGAAAAAGGCTTACCCGGAGCTGTTCTTAGTCAACAGACATCGGGACGATGTCCAACTTTAGGAGGGGAAGATTTAATGCCCCAGGAAAATGTAAATATTTTTTTTACTTTACTGTGGTTAAAAAAAACTGAATATGACATTATTAAATTTGGAATTTAATGGTATTATTATTTTGTGAAGATATATAAGATAATGTTTTTCTTATTAAAAAAAATGTTGTCAACTCCTGAGAGGGAAGTTGGAGAAAAACAGTTGCAACAAACTGCAACCCTAACCACCTCCCCTAACTGGGAAAGTGTTCCTGAGGAAAAGGGAGGTGGGTCTGCGTTGTAGGGATAGGCAGAGGAAAAAGAGAAAGAAGACTAAGTCTGGTGAGGACCAGATAGTCAAGTGCGGAGCACGAATGTTCTTGCTGCGGATAGTGATCCTGCAAGACAGCTAGGGGGGAGATTCTAGTCCCGAAGGACGAATCTTGTGGTAGGGTGGACAACAAACAACCGTTTACTGGGTGGACTTACAAGGAGCCTTACTGCTGGAAAGACCAGCTAAGTAAACAATCCTATCGGCAGTCTGTTGGATTATAGTGTTGAAAACTGTTCTGAATTGAAGAAGAAAGCCACTGTTATTACTCTGATTAGTAGTAAGGTGACAGAATGTTTCCTATTGAATTAGAAATGCATAAGGGACCAGTTGATTATTTTTCTTGTAAACTGTTCAAAAAAAAAAGGAGAGCCTCTGTGATCACTCTGTCAATAGTAAGATGACAGTGGGTTCTTTCTTTAAAAAAATTAATAACGCCGAATGATATTTCAGAGGAAAGGTGTTTTAGTGGTAGTTGAAATAATAATCAAACACGAACTTTAAACCTGAGGCCAAGAGTGGGGTTTTAGTTTGAAGTTATATAGATACTACAACACTGCAAAACTATACTCGAGACTGTGCATCATATAACAAGATGAATACCGTTAGAGAGGAAAGGTCAAAGCAATAATAAACAGACAATACTCGAACTGTAGGCGGAACCTAGAGTATTCAATTCCTTATATATTTAATGGATTAAAAAAAAGAACAATGGTAATTCTCAAAATATGTAAAGACTTCAGCGGCCAAGTAATTTGGACCATTCTCCTAACCCTAGACTTCCAAGGAAGGAGATCAGAATTGAAAGACGTAGAATGAAGTGAACTACACATAATAACACAACCATTAAAAATATCTGGGTCATCATGGTGGCTCATGCCAGACAACGGCAATGCTTCAGCAAGGAAGCCCACATTTTCTGGTTATTTCTTTTAATTGATTGAAAACTAGTCCTGAGTGAAATTCATTGAACGACAATTACTTTACGTTGCAAACAGACATGGGGTTTGGCACAAACCTGGCTCATGATAAAGAAACAAATATTCAAGCGACTCAACCAAACCTGAAACCTTCAAAAGGAAAATTTGGTAATACATGGAACTTTCAGAATTTATCGTATGCAATTAATAAAAAAAAGCATATATATAATTGAACGCCGCATCCACATTAAACATTAGTACAAAGATTTAACAGTTCAACATTATGGAAATGGAACTTCATTCATAAACCCAACTGTCCATTCTTGAAATACGAGTTTGGAAGAGAACAAAATCTAAGAACCCATGCTGTAGGAATTCGTGGGTTTTAATATTTGAAATTTTTCTTGAAATAAAAAAAAGAGACGAGCTTAAGAGTTCATGCTGGAGAATATCATGGGCTTAGCTATGGCCGAGACAAACACAAAATATAGTTCAGATGAATAAAAGAAACAAAGTTTGTGAATACAGTTATACATTGGAACCAAAACTCCGGGGCTCGTCCCCTGCTTAAAAACACAAATATATATATATATATATGTCAGATTATTTTACATATACATAAATATTACATCAGAATTCAACCAAGGCGATGAACGCCTGGACCCTACTTTGAATACTGTCAAGTTTCAGGCCAAAGAAGGGCTCGAAACCGTAAACATTAAGTATCAACAAGGCGTAGAGGAACCTAGTTCCGAATACAGTAGGTACCATTTTCTACAGATAAGAAAACCATAAAAGAAGCGTTCATCACTCATGAATCGTGACCCTCCCAACAGAAAACTCTCCCCAGAGCAATCTTACGGGAGATATGGAAGCTTAACCGTGAAACTGGAGGTGAGAAGAAACATGGTAGTCGTGGCCATTCCGTCCAGCCAGGTAGTAGCCTCGGGTTTCCATTACCGACTCCATTTGGAACCTGCAAAATCCATGAGAAATTGTTAAGGTCTCAGCAAAGTATGAACAACAGAAGTAAGGATGCAATCGCAACAGAGCAAGTTGGAAAAACAACTGAAATTGAGAACTTACCAAATGGCACAAGGTCCTGGAGAAACAACAGACTCGTTTGGCACTCAAACCAGGTTGCATACCAAACGGAACGCGACAGAGAGTAGCTCGAGTGACAGAGAGTGCCAAGGATGAATGAATTGAGCAAAGGAGATTACCCAGATAAACTTCCGTGAATACCCAAAACAATGCAGAACCCTTGGATCTCCACCTAAAATCCTGACCGTCGACTGTGGGAGGAACCCGAGGGGCATGTCTGTCAAAGGATTCCAGCTCATGCCATGCCGATGTGAGAAGGCAAGGAGTGGACAACAGGCCAGGTGGAGAGCATCCGAAGCTCCAGCTATGGACGGAGTACCATCAAATAGTAACCACGGTACTGTGAAATTAATATGAGGGCCAACTTGCATAGTGTAGGATTTAATACATAGGTTTAATGCAATTGTCGGTATGGTTGCTGGAAAATTTCTTCGGTTATATGATCCGATAACTTTATAATATGCCATGTACAAGCATTCAAATGTATCCCTGTACCTTCTAATGCTCGGAATAAAATTATTACCATAAGTAAAATGGGTGGGTTAATCTATTACAATTTTATTTATTTATTTATTTATTTATTTATTTTATTTTTTTATTTTATTTTTTTATTTTATTTTTTATATTTAAGGAATTGTGACAATGGTATCAGAGCAGTTACAAAAGAGGCCTCTGGAATTCGAAGAGCGGGAAATGAATTGAAAATTCGATTAAAAAATTGCAATTGCAAATGAAGACATCACACACACTACAATTTATGTCCTGTTTGAGCAAGTTCAAAAAAAAAAAAAATTGATTTAATTTCTTTTATGTGAAGGACCAGGAAATCAGACGACAAAACAATATGAGAAGGGGAGACAGTGCGTCGCGTAGGTATGCAATGGGTCAGGGATATGTACATGGCCCTGAGGGTAATACCGAGTTATGGGTGCAACTCGGGGAGGAGGCCCATGATACAAATTAGGTTATCTTGGAGACAGTGCAGGAACTGAAAAACGAAATGGCCCGGTTACGCGAAGATAACACACGGCTAACTGTGGAGCAAGAAAGAATTCTAGAAAGTTTGTTCGACAGACAGAATCAACCACAGCTAATCCGACTTCGGAACAGCAGAGAATATTGGAAGAACAAAACCATCATATAGCACCTGAAAGGTCGGAAGAGAAGGAGGAATGTTCTGACAATGCATCTGAACAACAGACCTCAAAAAGGCAACGAGTAGAGCTACAAGGACAATTTCGTAAGATTAAACTGCCGCACTTTGACGGGGAACAGGAAGAAGCAGCTGAAGCCTGGTTAATTAATATGAACAAATATTTTCAGTTATACGAGTACGATCATAACCTTAAGGCACGACTGGTCATTTTCCAACTACAGGGAAAAGACACCCTGTGGTGGGAAGAAGTTAAGATTGTGAATCCAGAGTGAGTGAGCAGCCTACAAGATTGGAAAATGAAGGTGCAGCAAGGCCCCTAGTACAGTGTTGGGGCTGTGGAAGGCCTCATTACGTCAAAAATTGTCCACAGCATAAGGGAATTGAACAGTTATCCCAAATCCATGAAGCATTGACAGTTGGCGATGTAGGACGTAGCGTACCAAGGATTAATGTAGCTGTGGACGATCACGAGGCAGAGTACCAGCCGACTGTGGTTGAATTTGAAGGTAAAATCTCATACCTTACTATAGCTGTTTTAATTGACCCAAGGGCCACATTAAGTTATATTAGTCCAAAGATAGTGGGTCACTGTAAAATGCAACTTGTTCAAAAATCCATGGCTAGTACAGCTGGCTACAGGGGCCAAGAGGTGAGTATTGACAAAAGTCAATAACTGCCCTTTCACAATAGCAGGACAACCAGTAATGGCTAATCTAAATGTGCTTCCCCTTGGTTCATATGACATTCTGATCGGTATGGACTGGTTAGAAAAGCACTGGAAATTGGTTGACTGCAAGACAAAGATCATTTATTATCAAGATTAACATGGACCTAGGAAAGAGGTGCAAGGAATTAAGCGGCCTATGCAGATTCAACCAATAACTGCGTCCCAGCTAGTAAAGTGCATCAGAAAGGGGTGCCAGATTTATGCTATCCAAGTGGGTTATGCTGATTCAAAAGATAAAACAGCCACATTGGATAACATCCCTGTAATACAAGAGTTTGCAGATCTTTTTCTAGAAGAAATTCTCGGACTACCACCTAAGAGGGATATAGACTTTACCATCGAATTGGCACCAGGGGCTGCACCGGTGCCGTGGGCACCCTATAGAATGAGTTTACCTGAGTTGACAGAATTAAAAATGCAGTTACTGGAACTGCTAGAAAAAAATTATATTCACCCCAGTGTGTCACCGTGGGGAGCCCCAGTATTATTCGTCAAGAAAAAAGACGGAACCCTTCGCACGTGTATAGATTATCGTCAGCTGAACAAACTAACAGTCAAAAACAAGTATCCTTTACCTAGGATTGATGAACTTTTCGACCAAGTGAAGGGGGCAACAGTGCTTTCCAAGATCGATTTGCGATTAGGGTACCACCATATCAGAATTAAGGAGGAGGACATAGGTAAAACAACTTTTAGAACAAGGTATGGGCATTACAAATTTGTGGTGCTACCCTTTGGGTTAACTAATGCCCCTGCAACTTTCATGTGCTTAATGAACAACATATTTCATCGATATTTAGACAGATTTGTGCTGATATTTATAGATGATATCTTGATATACTCCTGCAATATGGAAGAGCACAAAGAGCATCTAAGATTAGTGCTACAAACCCTCCGGGAACACCAGTTATATGCTAAGTTCAGCAAGTGCGACTTCTTTAAAGAAGAAATATAGTACTTGGGCCACATAATCACCAGGGAAGGGATTTTTGTGGACCCTGAAAAGATAAGAACCATAATGGAGTGGCCCGTACGCAAAACTGTAGCGGACATCAGATCCTTTATGGGGTTAGTTGGTTATTACAGACGATTTGTGGAAGGCTTCTCTAGAGTAGCGTATCCCATCACCTCCTTACAGAAAAAGGGAAGAGCATTCAAATGGACCCCAGAATGTCAAAAAAGCTTTGAGCAGTTAAAGCATCTGCTCACCACATCGCCTATTTTGAGCATAGCTGATCCTAATAAGGACTATGTGGTGTGTACTGATGCAAGCAAGGAGGGCGTGGGAGGTGTGTTGATGCAAGAAGGTAAAGTGATTGCGTATGGGTCCAGGAAGTACTCTGCTTACGACCTAGAATTGGCAGCCATCATCCATGCTTTAAAGACGTGGCGGCATTATCTTATGGGCGGAAAATTTTTGTTGCTGACCGATCACCACAGTTTGACCAATTATTTCAGCCAACCCACTTTAAATGCTAGACAAGCGTGATGGGTGGACTTCCTAAGCAGTTTTAACTTTGAAATCAAACATTTGAAGGGGAAAGAAAACCGGGTGGTTGATGCCTTAAGCCAGAAGGTACAGTGTCTGCAAAAAATTTCCTGCAGCGAATGGAAAATCCCCTTCGAGGAAATGATAATGAAGGCAGCAGGACAAGATGCTGAATATCAGGAAATAAAACAGCAAGTACAACAATCTACCAGTGAGAAGAATCAGCAAGGATATAAGGTGGACGATGCTGGAATGTTATACTACAAACAAAGGCTATATGTACCTGATCAAAACAACATTAAAAATATGATTTTGGATGAATTCCACATCAATCATTATGCGGGACACCCAGGTTACCAGAAAATGATCACTGCAATTCAGAAAAATTATTATTGGCCGGGAATGAAGAGTAATGTGGCTGAATATTTAGCACGGTGCTTAGAGTGTCAACAAATCAAGGTGGAACATTAGCATCCGGCAGGGCTACTGCAACCATTACCCATTCCGGAATGGAAATGGGAAACCATTTCTATGGATATTATCACCGAATTGCCTAGAATAAAGAAGAATAATGATTCCATTATGGTGGTGGTGGACAAGTTGAGTAAAGCCGCACATTTTATACCTGTGCAATCCACCTATAGGGCTGCACAGATCGCCCATATCTTCATGCAAAATGTGTTCAAATTACATGGACTTTCGAAGACGATTATTTGAGATCCTGATGTGAAATTCACATCAGCCTTTTCGAGGACATTGTTCTCATACTTGGGGACTCATATGAATTTTAGTACAACTTATCACCCCCAAACAAACGGACAAACAGAGCGAGTGAACCAAGTGGTAGAGGACATGTTGAGAGCCTATGTAATGCAGCAACCAACACAGTGGGAAGAGTATTTGCATCTGGTTGAGTTTGCCTACAAAAACGGGTATCATACCTCAACACAAATGGGTCCCTTCGTGGTCCTATACGGACGGAAATGCCGCACACCCTCAAGCTGGGGTGGACCTGAAGACAAACTAAGATTAGGACCGGAAATGCTTAAGGAAATGGAGGATTTGGTGAAGAAGGTGCTCTCTAATTTGAGCGCTGCTCAGGATAGACAAAAGAGTTTTGCTGATTGGAAGAGAATATTCAAGGAATACCAAGTCGGTGACCATGTTTATATCAGGATTCAAGCCAAAAAGAGTACACTGCAATGGAGCGGGTGTGCCAAGTTGGCACCCCGATATTGCGAACCCTTCCATCTTAGCAAGAATCGGGCCGGTGGCCTACCAACTCGCCTTGCCAAGTCACATCCGGGTCCATAATGTCTTCCATGTTTCTGTGTTAAAAAAATACGTTTATGTCCCTAAATATGTGATCAGATGGCAGGATATACAGGTGAGGATTAATTCTAGTAGACTAGTCTAAAGTTTTTCTTTTTAAGAAACTGATTTAGAACATTGCATGTTCCAGGTCGAACCGGAAGGAGAAGTCTTGGTCGAGCCGCTGAGAATTCTCGACTGGAGAAAAGTACAGCTGCGGAAGCGAGCTATTACCCAAATTAAAGTGCAATGGCAACACTTTGGGCCTGACGAGGCCACTTGGGAAGATGAAGAGCTCATGAAAAAGGCTTACCCGGAGCTATTCTTAGTCAACAGACATCGGGACGATGTCCAACTTCAGGAGGGGAAGTTGTAATGCCCCAGGAAAATGTAAATATTTTTTTTACTTTACTGTGGTTAAAAAAAAAATGAATATGACATTATTAAATATGGAATTTAATGGTATTATTATTTTGTGAAGATAATAAGAAAATGTTTTTCTTATAAAAGGAATGTCGTCAACTCCTGAGAGGGAAGTTGGAGAAAAAAAGTTGCAGCGAACTGTAACCCTAACCACCTCCCCTAGCTGGGAAAGTGTTCCTGAGGAAAAGGGAGGTAGGTCAGTGCTGTAGGGACAGGCAAAGGAAAAAGGGAAAGAAGACTAAGTCTGGTGAGGACCAGATAGTCAAGCGCAGAGCGCGAATGTTCTTGTTGCGGATAGTGATCCTGCAAGATAGCTAGGGGGAGATTCTGGTCCGGAAGGACGAATCTCATGGTAGGGTGGACAACAAACAACACTTTACCGGGTGGACCTGCAAGGAGCCTTACTGCTGGAAAGACCAGGTAAGCAAACAATCCTCCCGGAAGTCTATTGGATTATAGTGTTGAAAACTGTTCTGAATTGAAGAGGAAAGCCACTGTTATTACTTTGATTAGAAGTAAGGTGATAAAATGTTTCCTATTGAATTAGAAATGCATAAGGGAACAATTGATTATTTTTCTTGTAAACTGTTCTAAAAAGAAAAAGAAGAGCCTCTGTGATTACTCTGTCAATAGTAAGATGACAGTGCGTTCTTTTAAAAAAAAAATTAATAATGCCGAATGGTATTTCAGAGGAAAGGTGTTTTAGTTGTAGTTGAAATAATAATCAAACACAAACTTTAAACATGAGGCCAAGAGTGGGGTTTTAGTTCGAAGTTATATAGATACTACAACACTGCAAAACTATACTCGAGACTGTGCATCATATAACAAGATGAATACCGTTAGAGAGGAAAGATCAAAGCAATAATAAACAATTAATACTCGAACTGTAGGTGGAACCTACAGTATTCAATTCCTTATATATTTAATGGATTAAAAAAAAGAACAGTGGTAATTCTTAAAATATGTAAAGACTTCAGTGGCCAAGTAATTTGGACCGTTCTCCTAACCCTATACTTCCAAGGAAGGAGATCAGAACCGAAAGACATAGAATGAAGTGAACTACACATAATAACACAACCATTAAAAGAATCTAGGTCATCATGGTGGCTCGTGCCAAACAACGGCAGTGCTTCAACAAGGAAGCCCACATTTTCTGGTTACTTCTTTTAATTTATTGAAAACTAGACCTGAATGAAATTCACTGAATGACAATTACTTTATGTTGCAAACAGACATGGGGTTTGGTCACAAACCTCGCTCATGATAAAGAAACAAATATTCAAGCGATTCAACCAAACCCGAAACCTTCAAAAGGAAAATCTGGTAATACATGGAACTTTCATAATTTATCGTATGCAATTAATAAAAAAAAACATATATATAATTGAACGCCGCATCCACATTAAACATTAGTACAAATATTTAACAATTCCGCATTATGGAAATGGAACTTCATTCATAAACCCGACTGTCCATTCTTAAAATACGAGTTTGGAAGAGAACAAAATCTAAGAACCCATGCTGTAGGAATTCGTGGGTTTTAATGTTTGAAAATTTTCTTGAAATAAAAAAAAAGAGATGAGCTTAAGAGTTCATGCCGGAGAATATCATGGGGTCGGTTGTGGCCGAGACAAACCCAAAATATAGTTCAGATGAAGTAAAAGAAACAAAGTCCATGAATACAGTTATACATTGGAACCAAAACTCCGGGGCTCGTCCCCTGCTTAAAAAGACAAAAAAAATAAATATATGCCGGATTCTTAATCATATACATAAATATTACATCAGAATTCAACCAAGGCGATGAACGCCTAGACCCTACTTTGAATACTATCAAGTTTCAGGCTAGAGAAGGGCTCAAAACTGTAAACATTAAGTATCAACAAGGCGGAGAGGAACCCAGTTCCGAATACAGTAGGTACCATTTTCTGTAGATAAGAAAACCATAAAATAAGCGGTTCATCGCTCATGAATCGTAACCCTCCCAACAACAAACTCTCCCCAGAGCAATTATACGGGAGATATGGAAGCTTAACCATGAAACTGGAGGTGAGAAGAAACATGGTAGTCATGGCCATTCCTTCCAGCTAGGTAGTAGCCTCGGGTTGCCATTACCGACTCCATTTGGAACCTGCAAAATCCATGAGAAACTGTTGAGGTCTCGGAAAAGTATGAACAACAGAAGTAAGGATGCAATCGCAATGGAGCAAGTTGGAAAAACAACCGAAATTGAGAACTTATCGAATGGCGCAAGGTCCTAGAGAAAGAGTAGACTCGTTTGGCACTCGAACCGGGTTGCATACCAAATGGAATGCGGCAGAGAGAAAATTGAGCGACAGAGAGCGCCAAGGATGAATGAATTGAGCAAAGGAGATTGCCCAGATAAACTTCCGCGAATACCCAAAACAATGCAGAACCCTTGGATCTCCACCTGAAATATTGACCGTCGACTGCGGGAGGAACTCGAGGGGCACGTCTGTCAAAGGATTCCAGCTCATACCACGCCTCTGTGATAAGGCAAGGAGTGGAAAACGGGCCAAGTGGAGAGCATCCGAAGCTCCAACTGTGGGCAGAGTACCATCAAATAGTAACCACGACACTGTGAAATTGATATGAGGGCCAACTCGCATAGTGTAGGATTTAATAAATAAGTTTAATGCAATTGTCAGTATGGTGGCCGGAAAATTTCTCCGGTTATATGATCTGATAACTTTATAATATGCCATGTACAAACATTCAAATGTATTCCTGTACCTTCTAATGCTCGGAACAAAATTATTACTGTAAGTAAAATGGGTGGGTTAATCTATTACAATTTTTTTTATTTTTTTTTAATTTTTTAATTTCAGGATATTTAAGGGGGTTGTGACAAGTGGTATCGGAGCTAGTTACAAAACTGAGGCCTCTGGAAATCGAAATTGAAGTTGAAACTGAAATTGAGATTCGAAATTAAAAAATTGCAATTACAAACTGAAGACAGCACAACAACACATACAATTTATTTTCTCCCTGTTTGAGCAAGTTAAAAAAAAAAAAAAAAAAAAAAAAAAAAAAAAAAAAAAAAAAAAAATTGATTTAATTTCTTTTATGTGAAAGACGAGGAAATCAGACGACAAACAATATGAGAAGGGGGGACAGTGCGTCGCGTAGGTATGCAATGGGGGAGGGAACTGTACCTGGCCCTGAGGGTAATCTTGAGTTATGGGTGCAACTCGGGGAGGAGGCCTGTAATACAAATCAGGTTATCTTGGAGACAGTGCAGGAACTGAAAAACGAAATGGCCTCGTTACGCGAAGATAACGCACGGCTAACTGTGAAGCAAGAAAGAATTCTAAAAAGTCTGTCCGACATAGAGAATCAACCACCAGATAATCCTAGTTCGGAACAACAGAGAATATCAGAAGAACAGAACCATCATATAGCACCTGAAAGGTCAGAAGAGAGGGAGGAACGTTCTGACAATGCATCTGAACAACAGACCTCAAAAAGGCAACGAGTAGAGCTGCAAGGAGAATTTCGTAAGATTAAACCATCGCACTTTGACGAGGAACAGGAAGAAGCAGCTGAAGCTTGGTTAATTAATATGAAAAAATATTTTCAGTTATACGAGTACGATCATAACCTTAAGGCACGACTGGCCATTTTCCAACTACAGGGAAAAGCCACCTTGTGGTGGGAAGAAGTTAAGATTGTGAATCCAGAGTGAGCGAGCAGCCTGCAAGAATGGACAATGAAGGGGCAGCAAGGCCCCCAGTATATTGTTGGGGCTATGGAGGGCCTCATTACGTCAAAAACTGTCCACAACGTAAGGGAACTGAACAGTTATCCCAAATCCATGAAGCATCAACAGTTGGCGATGTACGACGTAGCGTACCAAGGAATAATGCAGCTCTGGATGATCGCCAGGCATAGTACCAGCCGACTGTGGTCAAATTTGAAGGTAAAATCTCAGACCTTACTGTAGCTGTTTTAATTGACTGAGGGGCCACATTAAGTTATATTAGTCCAAAGATAGTGGGACACTGTAAAATGCAACCTGTTAAATTCAAAAATCCATGGCTAGTACAGCTGGCTACAGGGGCCAAGAGGCAAGTATTGACAAACGTTAATAACTTCCCTTTCACAATAGCAGGACAGCGAGTAATGGTTGATCTAAATGTGCTTCCCCTTGGTTCATATGACATTCTGATCGGTATGGACTAGTTAGAAAAGCACTGGAAATTGGTTGACTGCAAGACAAAGATCATTTATTATCAGGATGAACATGGAGCTAGGAAAGAGGTGCAAGGAATTAAGCGGCCTATGCAGATTCGACCAATAATTGCGTCCCAGCTAGAAAAGTGCATTAGAAAGGGGTGCCAGATTTATGTTATCCAAGTGGGTTATGCTGATTCAAAAGATAAAACAGCCACATTGGATAACATCCCTGTAATACAAGAGTTTGCAGATGTTTTTCCAGATGAAATTCCCGGACTACCACCTTAGAGGGATATAGACTTTACCATCGAATTGGCACCAGGGGCTGCACCGGTGTCGCGGGAACCCTATAGAATGAGTGTACCTGAGTTGACAAAATTAAAAATGCAGTTACAGGAACTGCTAGAAAAAAATTATATTCACCCCAGTGTGTCTCCGTGGGGAGCCCCAGTATTATTTGTCAAGAAAAAAGACGGAACCCTTCGCATGTGTATAGATTATCGGTAGCTGAACAAATTGACAATAAAAAACAAGTATCCTTTACCTATGATTGATGAAATTTTCGACCAAGTGAAGGGGGCAACAATGTTTTCCAAGATCGATTTGTGATCAGGGTACCACCAGATCAGAATTAAGGAGGAGGACATAGCTAAAACAGATTTTAGAACAAGGTATGGGCATTACCAATTTGTGGCGCTACCCTTTGCGTTAACTAATGCCCCTGCAACTTTCATGTGCTTAATGAACAACATATTTCATCGATATTTAGATAGATTTGTGCTGATATTTATAGATGATATCCTGATATACTCCCGCAATATGGAAGAGCACAAAGAGCATCTAGGATTAGTGCTACAAACCCTCCGGGAACACCAGTTATATGTTAAGTTCAGCAAGTGCGACTTCTTTAAAGAAGAGATACAGTACTTGGGCCACATAATCACCAGGGAAGGGATTGCTGTGGACCCTGAAAAGATAAGAACCATAAGGGAGTGGCCCGTACCCAAAGATGTAGTGGACATCAGATCCTTTATGGGGTTAGTTGGTTATTACAGATGATTTGTGGAAGGCTTCTCTAGAGTAGTGTATCCCATCACCCCCTTACAAAAAAGGGAAGAGCATTCAAATGGACCCCAGAATGTCAAGAAAGATTTGACTAGTTAAAGCATTTGCTCACCACATCACTTATTTTGAGCATAGCTGGTCCTAATAAGGACTATGTGGTGTGTACTGACGCAAGCAAGGAGGGTGTGGGAGGTGTGTTGATGCAAGAAGGTAAAGTGATTGCATATGAGTCCAGGAAGCTAAAGGAGCATGAGAAGAAGTACTCTGCCTATGACCTAGAATTGGCGTCTATCGTCCATGCTTTAAAGATGTGGCGGCATTATCTTATGGGCAGAAAATTTCTGTTGCTAACCGATCACCACAGTTTGAACAATTATTTCAGCCAGCCCACTTTAAATGCTAGACAAGCACGATGGGTGGACTTCCTAAGAAGTTTTGACTTTGAAATCAAACATTTGAAGGGGAAAGAAATCCAGGTGGCTGATGCCTTAAGCCGGAAGGTATAGTGTCTGTACGAAATTTCCTGTAGCGAATGGAAAAGCCCCTTCGAGGAAATGATAAGGAAGGCAGCAAGACAAGATGCTAAATATCAGGAAATAAAATAACAAGTACAACAATCTAATAGTGAGAAGAATTAGCAAGGATATAAGGTGGACGATGCTGGAATGTTATACTACAAAAAAAGGCTATATGTCCCTGATCAAAATAGCATTAAAAATCTGATTTTGGATGAATTCCACATCAGTCATTACGCGGGACACCCAGGTTACCAGAAAATGATCACTGCACTTCGGAAAAATTATTATTGGCCGAGAATGAAGACTAATGTGGCTGAATATTTAGCACGGTGCTTAGAGTGTCAACAAATCAAGGCGGAACATCAACATCTTGCAGGGCTATTGCAACCATTACCCATTCCGTAATGGAAATGGGAAACCATTTCTATGGATTTTATGACCGAACTGCCTAGAACAAAGAAGAATAATGATTCCATTATGGCGGTGGTGGACAAGTTGAGTAAAGCCGCACATTTTATACCTGTGCAATCCACCTACAAGGCTGCACAGATCACCCATATCTTCATGCATAATGTGTTCAAATTACAGGGACTTCTGAAGACGATAATTTCAGATCATGACATGAAATTCACATCAGCCTTTTGGAGGACATTGTTCGCAGACTTGGGGACTCAGCTAAATTTTAGTACAAATTATCACCCCCAAACCGACGGACAAACAGAGCGAGTGAACCAGGTGGTAGAGGACATGTTGAGAGCCTATGTAATGCAGCAACCAACGCAGTGGGAAGAGTATTTGCATCTGGTTGAGTTTGCCTACAACAACGGGTATCATACCTTGACACAAATGAGTCCCTTCAAGGTCCTATACGGATGAAAATGCTGCAAACCCTCAAGCTGGGGTGGACCTGAAGATAAACTAAGATTAGGACCGGAAATGCTTAAGGAAATGGAGGATCTAGTGAAGAAGGTGCACTCTAATTTGAGAGCTTCTTAGGATAGAAAAAAGAGTTTTGCTGATTGGAAGTGAAGATTCAAGGAATACTAAGTCGATGACCATGTTTATATCAGTATTCAAGCCAAAAAGAGTACACTGCTATGGAGTGGGTGTGCCAAGTTGGCACCCCGATATTGCGGACCCTTCCAAGTCTTAGCAAGAATCGAGCCGGTGGCCTACCAGCTCGCCTTGCCAAGTCACATCCGGCTCCATAATGTCTTCCATGTTTCTGTGTTAAAAAAATACGTTTATGACCCTAAACATGTGATCAGATGGCAGGATATATAGGTGAGGATTAATTCTAGTAGACCAGTCTAAAGTTTTTCTTTTTAAGAAATTGATTTAGAACATTGCATGTTCCAAGTCAAACCGGAAGGAGAAGTCTTGGTTGAGCCACTGAGAATTCTCGACTGGAGAGAAGTACAGCTGCGGAAGCGAGCTATTACCCAAATTAAAGTGAAATGGCAGCACTTTGGCCTGACGAGGCCACTTGGGAAGATGAATAGCTCATGAAAAAGGCTTACCCGGAGTTGTTCTTAGTCAACAGACATCAGGACGATGTCCAACTTCAGGAGGGGAAGATGTAATGCCCCAGGAAAATGTAAATATTTTTTTTACTTTACTGTGGTTAAAAAAAAACTGAATATGAAATTATTAAATTTGGAATTTAATGGTATTATTATTTTGTGAAGATAATAAGAAAATGTTTTTCTTATAAAAAAAAATGTTGTCAACTCTTGAGAGGGAAGTTGGAGAAAAACAGTTGCAGCAAACTGCAACCCTAACCACCTCCCCTAACTGGGAAAGTGTTCCTGAGGAAAAGGGAGGTGGGTCTGCACTGTAGGGACAGGCAAAGGAAAAAGGGAAAGAAGACTAAGTCTGGTGAGGACCAGATAGTCAAGCGCAGAGTGCGAATGTTCTTGTTGCGGATAGTGATCCTGCAAGACAGCTAGGGGGAGATTCTGGTCCCAAAGGATGAATCTCATGGTAGGGTGGACAACAAAAAATAGTTTACTGGGTGGACCTGCGAGGAGCCTTACTGCTGGAAAGACCGGGTAAGTAAACAATCCTCCCAGAAGTTTGTTGGATTATAGTGTTGAACATTGTTCTGAATTGAAGAAGAAAGCCACTGTTATTACTCTAATTAGTAGTAAGGTGAGGAAATGTTTCCTATTGAATTATAAATGCATATGGGAACAATTGATTATTTTTCTTGTAAACTGTTCAGGAAAAAAAAAAAGGAGAGCCTCTGTGATTACTCTGACAGTGGGTTATTTTGAAAAAAAATTAATAATGCCGAATGGTATTTCAAAGGAAAGGTGTTTTAGTGGTAGTTGAAATAATAATCAAACACAAACTTTAAACCTGAGGCCACAAGTGGGGTTTTAGTTCGAAGTTATATAGATACTACAACACTGCAAAACCATACTCGAGACTGTGCATCATATAGCAAGGTGAATACCGTTAGAGAGGAAAGATCAAAGTAGTAATAAACAGTTAATACTCAAACTGTAGGCGGAACCTACAATATTCAATTCCTTATATATTTAATGGATTAAAAAAAAGAACAGTGGTAATTCTCAAAATATGTAAATACTTCGGCAGCCAAGTAATTTGGACCGTTCTCCTAACCCTAGACTTCCAAGGAAGGAGATCAAAACCAAAAGACATAGAATGAAGTGAACTACACATAATAACACAACCATTAAAAGAATCTGGGTCATCATGGTGGCTCATGCCAGACAATGGCAGTGCTTCAGCAAGGAAGCCCGCGTTTTCTGGGTATTTCTTTTGATTGATTGAAAACTAGACCTGAGTGAAATTCACTGAACAACAATTACTTTACGTTGCAAACAGACATGGGGTTTGGTCACAAACCTCGCTCATGATAAAGAAACAAATATTCAAGCGATTCAACCAAACCCGAAACCTTCAAAAGGAAAATCTGGTAATACATGGAACTTTCAGAATTTATCTTATGCAATTAATAATAAAAAAACATATATATATAATTGAACGCTGCATCCACATTAAACACTAGTACAAAGATTTAACAGTTCCACATTATGGAAATGGAACTTCATTCATAAACCCGACTGTCCATTCTTGAAATACGAGTTTGGAAGAGAACAAAATCTAAGAACCCATGCTGTAGGAATTCGTGGGTTTTAATATTTGAAAATTTTCTTGAAATAAAAAAAGGACACGAGCTTAAGAGTTCATACCGGAGAATATCATGGGCTCGGCTGTGGTCGAGACAAACCCAAAATATAGTTCAGATGAAGTAAAAGAAACAAAGCCCATGAATATAGTTATACATTGGAACCAAAACTCCGGGTTTCGTCCCCTGCTTAAAAAGACAAATAATATATATATATATATATATATAATATATATATATATATATATATATATATATATATATAATATATATATATATATGTCAGATTCTTATACATATACATAAATATTACATCAGAATTCAACCAAGGCGATGAACGCCTGGACCCTACTTTGAATATTGTCAAGTTTCAGGCCAGAGAAGGGCTCGAAACCGTAAACATTAAGTATCAACAAGGCGTAGAGGAACCTAGTTCCAAATACAGTAGGTACCATTTTCTGCAGAGAAGAAAATCATAAAAGAAGCGGTTCATCACTCATGAATCGTGACCCTCCCAACAACAGACTCTCCCTAGAGCAATTATATGGGAGATATGGAAGCTTAATCATGAAACTGGAGGTGAGAAGAAACATGGTAGTCATGGCCATTCCGTCCAGCTAGGTAGTAGCCTCGGGTTGCCATTACCGACTCCGTTTGGAACCTGAAAAATCCATGAGAAACTGTTAAGGTCTCGGCAAAGTATGAACAACAGAAGTAAGGATGCAATCGCAACGGAGCAAGTTAGAAAAACAACTGAAATTGAGAACTTACCGAATGGCGCAAGGTCCTGGAGAAAGAGCAGACTCGTTTGGCACTCGAACCAGGTTGCATACCAAACGGAACGCAGCAGAGAGCAGCTCGAGCAATAGAGAGCGCCAAGGATGAATGAATTGAGCAAAGGATATTACCAGATAAACTTCCGCGAATACCCAGAAAATGCAGAACCCTTGGATCTCCATCTGAAATCCTGACCGTCGACTACGAGAGGAACCCAAGGGGCACGTCTGTCAAAGGATTCCAGCTCATGCCACACCGCTATGACAAGGAAAGGAGTGGACAGCGGACCAGGTGGAGAGCATTTGAAGCTCCAGCTGTGGGCGGAGTACCATCAAATAGTAACCACGATACTGTGAAATTAATATGAGGGCCAACTCGCATAGTGTAGGATTTAATACATAGGTTTAATGCAATTGTCAGTATGGTTGCCGGAAAATTTCTCTGGTTATATGGTCCGATAACTTTATAATATGGCATGTACAAACATTCAAATGTATCCCTGTACCTTCTAATGCTCGGAACAATATTATTACCGTAAGTAAAATGGGTGGGTTAATCTATTACAATTTTTTTTTTTTCTAATTTCAGGATATTTAAGGTAGTTGTGACATAAGTGGATTGTTAAATAGGTAGCAGAAAAATGATGAGGTGGGATTTATTTAAAAATTATTCAAGAATAGTTTATTGGTAACAAATTTTGAATTCAAGAAGTTTATTAGTAACAAATTTTGAATTCAATAATATCAATTATATAGTGAGTATTATTATGGATTTAATTTAATTTTATTGTAGACATTTTTGGGAATTTAATTTGTTATTTTCATAGTGCTGTCTTTGGCGTTTTTTTACTATCTAAAAAGCCTTGAAATTACGCGATCTATTTCTCCAACACAATTCTTAAAAGAAAGACATTGAATTCTAAAACACTCTTATTGCAAACAAACAATATTATTCATCGTACTATTCATCCTAATCACAAGTGTTGTTCAATAAATGGGTACTGAGGTCAAACAAATGTTCACAAAATCCTCTTCAAGAAAATGGAAGACAACTTGCTAAACTTTTTCACTAATATCCAATTGAATTTGTAATTTCTGTGCCCCAATCAAACTTCCCTGTAATTTTAGAATTCTTCAATTTCATTTGACTAAATTTTGTAATTATGTTTAATGTTAGTTTTTTTTTTTTTTTTTTTTTTTTTTTTTTTTTACCATAGTAAATTGGGAGTACTTTTGGAGATATATGATCAAATCTAGAGGTTGCGACTATAACACCAAGAGTATAGCCAACAGTCCACAACTTAGATATATCAAGAATTTATAATTTAGTAAGAGCCAAAATTCTTGATTCAGAGTGATCTAGATCAGGCTCAAGATCAAATCTAGTGACTATAATTATCACAATTACAAAGAGCCAAAAATATCCAGTAAAATTTGAAACAAGTAGAAAACTATACCAAATCTCAAATCTCACCCTAAGAAAAAATATTTTATATTTTATGATTTTTTTTTGGTACTTCTACTTGATTGAAGTGAGTAGGTGATTTTTGGTCCTTTAAGCACAGCTCACTCTCCATATTATTATTGATATTGAGGGAAATCATTTGTATGTCTATTTGAGCTCCAAAGTGCACTCATGGTACGGTCTATGTTAGTAATTAGGTGATTTTTGGTCCTTTAAGCACAGCTCACATTAGGTGATTTTTGGTCCCTTAAGCACAGCTCACTCTCTATATTATTATTGATATTGAGGGAAATCATTTGTATGTCTATTTGAGCTCCAAAGTGCACTCATGGTATGGTCTGTGTTAGTAATGGACAACTATGAACGACCAGCTCGAATCTTTACTTCATAGCGAGTTAGAATTATTGGTTTAATGATGTAATTAAAAGTGTTAAAGGGCCTTTAACATAACCAGCAAGGTACTAAATTGAGACGATGCATTAAATTTTAATTCTAAGTAATGAGCTGATTCCAAATTCAACCGAGTTGTTATAACTCAACTTCCACATATACCCCATAAATTACAATGCATAGAATCAGAAATGTTTGGCTCAATCTCCACATATATCCATTAGTTTCAAATTTCAATGAATTGAGTCAGACATCTCAGTTTGTGATAGGCCTTTTCCTAAAAACTCTTTAACTTGTTATATTTGCAGAATGATTTAAATTATATTATTTTTTAATTGGATGGGAAAAAAATTTAACGAAGTTTATTAAAGTTTGGAAGAAAATAAATATTAAATTGAATATTTTGAATTTTTTTTTGAATTGTATTTTTTTCTTATTGGTTGATATGGGTTTAAATTGAATTATGGTTGATGTGATTTTAAATTGAATTATGAGATAAAAATTATTAAATATAAAAAAAAATTAAACAAAATTCTATTTACCAAGTGCCATAACTTTGCACAATAGAATGCCTTGAATAGCTTCCCAACATAATGTATTTGCATAAGAAATGGTTGACAACTATCCACATGGCATTCTGTTGTAAACGAATTTGTTTGCATAAAAAATGGTAGGAATTTCTTTGTAAAGGAATTCCTAATTACATTTATTTTCACCATATGTTTACTACTTGCAAAGGAATTTCAAAATATGTTAAAATTGTCACATAGTAAAATGTTAATAACTATAAACTTTCTATATTTGTATAATTTTAATAAAATCCATTCATTGCTTTATTGATTTCGATATTAAAATTAATTTTGATTTAAGGGAGCATGCATATTCTTTGGAGGATAATATGTGGGTTAGAAAAAAATATATTATGTAGAGCACAAAAATTGTCTATATATAATGCCCTAATCTTATAAAAAAGGGCCCTAATTTGTTCCATAAAATAATATTTTATATGTAGCATAATCATTGACCCTTTATATGGCTTTTGAATATATATATATATATATATATTATATATATATATATATATATATATATATATGGTTAAATCCAAGAAATATGCTTCAAAATGATGTTTTAATTAGGCTATAAGAATTGTCAGTATAACCCCTCACTCATGGAGTTGTGCCTTTTAATTCTTTAGTATGCTAACATTTAGATATTGAGAGAATATATTATGGTTTGTGTGCATATAAGTAACTTTCGAGTCTAAAAAATATGGATTAGGAGGAATACCATTCTTTAAACCTCGATTTCATCTATAAGAACCTTATTTATCATTCCTCATCCATAAAAGCGATTTACTAATCCATTATCCCGAAAAATTTTCGTCTCCAGGTTTTTTTTGTAGTCATGTAAATGACATTAAGTCTAGAAAATTTCCATTTTAATTTAAGACACTAAAACATGGTTTATATCACAACAATCATCCATACACAAACTTATCCATGAAATTAAGATAAGGGGAAAAACATGGTTTTAAAAACCAAAACTAGTAACCACCTCAATCCACATTTCAAACTAGTTTTTGAACCACAATTTAACAATCGGATTGGTAATATCTCAATGAGTTATTGGTCTTTAAAAACATACGTTAAATAAAAAAATTTAATGAAACAATACATTTAAGATTTAAAACCATGATTCCAAGCTATTCAAGACAAAATATGCAAAGTTTTCTCATCTATATACCATGTAAAGGTGAATAGATCAAAATGGCACCAAGTGCAATACATGTCAACAACAAAATACATAATCATCAAGGTTCTAAATGGCCTTTAGAGTGGAATAAAATGTTATAAGCCACCAAACCACTAGCCTACTACAAGTCTACATATCAATGATCAACATGATCACTCCTTGTCAAACTCATCACGCTACTAAGCAATGGATCATCAATAGGAGATACATAAACATCATCTAGCTTAGATTTTGAAAAATTGTTACAACCTTAGTAGTATTAGTTATAACAAAAAAACTAGATCTAACCTGAGTATGAGTTAGTCGAGTTGCATGATTAGTGCTTTCCATTTGTTATATTCCTTTGCTTGATTTAGCAACTAGTTCTAGTTTCACTGGCACTACCAAATCTGCATTGGGATCAACCCCCATTACTCCATGGCGTCAATATCAAATTCAGGATCAAAATAAGTGGGTTGAGTCTCCTACACACATTTTGATGTTGGATCAATATCCTCCAACACAATGGAATCTAGATCAAGTATTTTGTTCATCAACTAGTTGCACCTTAGTCAAAGGTTGTAATGCACAAAAATGAAAGCATTCAACCATTTTTATTCCAAATGAGCTCTCTTATTCTTGTGAATCCACTCCAAAATAGACCAATTGCACTCACAACCAAAAGGAATGCAATTTTGGTTGAGGACTCTAACTATAAACTTTCGCAATTAAGGACATTGGTTGCCAAATGACTCCCACAAATGTCTTTCAAAGACAAACATTGTACTTAGTTCATTCTACAATAATTTAGATTCTAAATTCGAATACAAAGGAAAGTGTTTCCAATTTGAATTGTAAATAATTAAACTTACAAAAAAATGGAATTGCTTACCAGATTGATCCACATCTCTTGCCATTTTTGCAAGTTTTTTCCAAAGGTACCCAAGACCTTAGTGAAAATATTTTTTACATATTTCCAACTATTGGGACTCATTGGGGACCATGAGCACCGAGTAATCATAGAACCCATATCTGACCTCCACATTCTAATATTCTCCTAGCTAAGCTTTATAATGATACATTGGGTTCAAGAAATACCCAACTGCATATATTGTACAATGGAGTTGATTATTTCATTTATCGTCAATGATTTCCCAAGTTGGCCCATATTTACTCATTTTATGTTTGTAGGCTACTCATATCTTCTCCTTTTCATAATTCATAACCTCATATATGTATCCCATGGCCAACTTTTCCCCTCCACCACCTTTAACACATTAAGAATGAGCTCTCCAATTTTCACAATCTCTGCAGACTTTTTCCAAAAATAGTTTTCAATTTTATTTTTTTGTCTTTTCTATCTTGTTTATGATCCAGCCAAGATGAATTCCTTTCATCACAAGAAAACACTTTTTGCAAGTTTAGTTGTTGAGATTTGAGAGATTGGAGGCCTAATAAGATCCTTGCCCCTTGTATTTTTCCTCGTTATGCTTAATACCCAGGAGTGGTTGTAGTTTATTTAGTGATACACTTGGCATGATCTACAATATTCTTTACCCACTCCACTTTTCCTATTCCCTCAAGCATGAGGTCTATTTTGTGCAACACAAGGGGTCAAAAATATGGTCCTATATTTGGACTCTAGCATATTTCCAGCAAGAACATAGTTTTAGGCATTATCTATGATGACCTACATAGAATTTTAATCCCCCTTTGTCCTATTCATCTCATCCAAAATTTGTAATATGATGTTTTGATCATTCACCCTATCATATGCATCAACTAATTCCAACAAAAATGGTTCCTTGAGGGAAAGAAACAATGAAATTAATGATAATGTGGTTCTTTCCACCAATTTATCCATCTGACATGATGGAACAAACCTGTTTTGGTTCATGATTCTTTATACGTAATCAAATATTTGTCAATGGGAAAAACATCATTTTGCAAAAAGCTTCCCCTCAAGTCATGCATACTAGGGAATTTGAATCCCTTTCCTGTGAAACCACATTTCAACTCAACAATAAGTTTTTAATGTCATATGTCTTAATATGTATTTCTTAAATTAAATTAATATATCTTAAGTTAGGTATTTGGTATCTTAATTCATATATATGATGTACAGTGCTGTGAATTTCACCGTTTGGGGTTACATGGCACTGGATCGGTAAAGGAAATGCTCTGGTGCGTTGATTTATCTCCATGAAAATGTTTTTTTGTGTCACATAAAGTTGCAGTTTGTAATCGCAGGGTGGTCCATAAATATTATCTAAAGGGTTTGTTTTAAGCTCTACAATTTCTTATTTATTCCTCCATTACCTTTTCACTATATATTGTAACATAAAAAGTTGCAACGTGCCTGAATTTCAAACATGATTTTGTTTATTTCTTAATACTTTGATATTTATGATGGCATGACTTACAACATAGAGATCAAAGAAATTTATCTTACCTTGGGTTCATACATCATTTAACCACTGAAAAATAACAATGATCTAAAAATACATCAAGAGTTATCCAAATCATAATCGTGAATATGCATAAAGGTCATATGCATGGCTGCCACATCATCATCAAGGTGTCAACAAAACAACTTCACAAAGCTCAAAGAATAAAAATGACCATATAAAATTGAACCAATGAAATAACACACTTGTAAATCTCTTTTCCATGCATCACTCCCCCTAAGCTCATGCACCTCTTTCCATAGAAAATTTTGATCCTCTAGACTTGATTGTCATCAAGTCCCTATGTTGTTAAAATGTTCTTCTCTTGAGGTTGTGCACCTCTCATTCACTTCTAGAATCCTTTTACAAATATGCATCAAGTACAATAGACTAGAGTGGGGATTGTCATCCCATACATTGAATCTGAAGAGGAGGAGATTGACTTCAATCTCTTATTTTTGCCCATATTTTTCTTCAGCACATTTACCTTGTCTGCATTTCTTATCGCTTTTTCTATAACATTTTTAGTGTCTTCTTCTATAATTTTTCATTCTCTTGATGTAAATATAACTACATTTCCTCTATCAATCATTTGACCCACACTGAGGATGTTTTTCTTTGTACCTTCAACCAATAATACATTAGTTGCTTCTATAATTTTAACATCATGATTGGCTCTACCTTTTCCTAACACCTTTTCTAGTGCATTGTTTCCAACATTAATATCACCAACCTTGGTTTTATTAAGAGAGATAAATATGCTCTTATCTCCAAACATGTGATGAGAGCATCATTTATCTATGTACCATCGATTTTATTCTTCTAATGTGCACAAAGGAAGGCCACACTTCTCTTGTCACTCTTTTTTTTTGGTTCCAAGTTTTTATATGAGGAATGTTGATGAAGGTGTCTTATTTCAGGCTTTCGTTAAATGTATTTTTGTTCATTTTCATGTCCTGTTGTCTGAAATGTCTAAATTAATTCATTGGCTTTCTCCAGTATCCTTTTGCCACATGTCTGAATTTTTTGCATGTATTGCACCTTATGTGTCCAGAGAAGGGGACAAAAGAGCCATATTACTTTTGCTTCATGTTCCTTTAATTTTTATATGATCTATAATCTGTACCCTTATGACCAAATAATTTTCATGTAAAAATACAGCCTTGAAAGAAACTTGGATATCTAGGAATCGATGATCTTCTTGTGGAGAGGTAATTTGCTAGAGGTCTAAACACTTTTCTTCTACAATCGACTACAATGTGTCCAAATTTGAGGTAGATAAAACACTCAATATCATCGATCAAGGGAGAGAATTAATTGTTTTTCCTTCTTTGGATCTTTGCATTTTTTCCATACTCATTCCTATGAGAAAATGATTATCTTTGAAGAGTCACTTTCCTTAGTTGTTGGTTTTACTTCCTAATTGATTCTTGAAGAGGTATTTTAGAATTTTATTTGTTGTCTTTAAGACTTCTTGCATATGCCTATGAGTTCGATTCTCCCTTCACTATTTCATGAAAACCAAGGCTTGATTTAATGGAGAGAGACCTTTGATTGGTAAGAAGACTGTCCAACATCTTGGTACTATCTTGAAATCTCAATTGTTTGTCTTGTTCTTCTAATTTACTTATTAATGAGATTACCTCTATTTATAATTTCGCATAATCATTCCATTTGCTTTTATCTAATTGATTATTATTTATTCAACTTTTGTTGCTTCTTCCATTTGGGTTCTTAACTCGCGAATTTCCTCTTTAAGCCCATTTTCTTGTTCTTTGAATAACTAAAGTAGCTTCCTATTCTACTCATTTGAATTTTCTAGATCAATATTCAAAGAGATGATCTCAGCTTCAATTCCTTCACACTGTCTTTTCCTTTCATTAAGTTGTTCATTCACTACTCCAATGTCTTCTCATTCACATTTTGATCCTTGTTTTCATATTTGCAACTTTTGTTTGAAACTTTCAATCTTTTCTAAAGCAAAGACATGTTTCTTCTAATACTAAATTCATTACCTGGTCTTTCTTCTTTTGAATATGTAACTCCATTTGATATGATAGAAGCACATTCATTTTCTAATAGGCTACAAGTTTCTTCTTCAAATACATTGAATGTTTTGAAAATATGATTACCTATCATCTTACCTGGTGAATGAAATTCTTTATTAAATATGTTACTTTCGTTATTTTATCCTTCATGGATGGCCTACAAGTTATCCCATACATATTTTGAAAATTCATGGCATATAAATTTCTCAAGTTTTGAATGAGATAGGCCATAATATTTTGCATTTATTTCCTAATGATTCATCTGCAATTCTTGACTTGATAGAGGAGTTTTAGTATAGCCATTACATACTAATTCCCAAATAACAAATCTAAAGTGATATTGATCTAGGATTCATCTTGTCTTTCCATGTCTAATATTTTTCATCATTGAGCAAAAACATACCATTATTATCCATGGTTCTAGAAATGACTTTTTATACTATTGATTTTCCTTGATCGATAATTACTAATGTCGCCATTGCATGTGATACCTTACTCGCATTGTCACAGTTCTTTTGAATTGACTTCTTCCATTGAAATTTCTCCTTCTTCTACTTCCTTTCCATAATCCCTTAGATCTCCTTCCAATTGTTAAATTGTTTCCTAATTAACTTGGTTCTAATACTAATTGTTAGAAATAATGAGATGGGGGTGAATTAGTATTTCATGATAATTCAACTTTTATTTATTTTTCAATATTCTTTATAATGTTAACAGAATGACATCAGATATATACATAAGAAAGTAATACATGTGAACCATGAGAATCATAAATGCAAGTGAAACTTAAGAGCACAACACATCAACAATTTAGCATCATCATCATCACATAGAGAGACCAGATATTAGGTGGAAAACCCAACTGGGAAAAATCCTTGTTCTTATTGTCTTCATATTATTTTATTAATATTTAAAAAATAATATTTTACATCTTGCATTGGTGCATACTTCTACCATTGTGTAGGCTCTGACTTGATAGAGGCTACCACCTCTTGTAGTTTCTCTAGCCACCACTAGAAGGAATACACCACTCCCTTATCTAGTTCTCTAGCCACCATTGAAAGGAAGCTACCACACCATTACAAAAGGCTCCAACCCTCAGACTTCTTGTTGAACTCATTTCAAATTTGTTCGCACTAGATTCACCTACAAGAAAACCCAAATCTTGTAGGCCATGTTTCATCAAAATATTTCAGACTCGACCCATGTATAACACTATGCTAATAAAAAATGAATACAAAAACAAATCCTCTTATTTTTCTCACTACAATGCAACTCAATACATCAAATGCAACCACTATCAACCAATAACTCTACCAAACATATCTCTACAAAATACATTAATGACAAGAAATAGATAACTCAAAGCAGCATCATCATAAGCATCTACAAGCATCAATGCTACAAAAAAAGGAGTTAATTAAACAATACCTCTATCATATTAATCCTTTGCCCAAACTTTGAAACTGAATTTTATTCACTGTAATAATATTTAATAATGATAGTACCTACACAAATGTACATTGAATATTATGCTTCACTAATGGCTCTCAAACACCTGCAACAATGACATTACTTTGTAGACACTACAACATCTTTGTCAATCCCTTGAAAACTATAATAGCACTAAAACATCATAGAAACTCCTCTTGCACTCTAGCATAAATCATACATATACATGAAAATATCAAGAGTAATTATGTTCAGTCTCTAATCCCAATAGGATCAATCGGTCTTCATACAATCTCTCTAAAAGATATGAACTCATGAAATGACAAGAAACATCATGATCATCACACACATTAAATTTATAGGCAAGTAGCTACAACTAAACTCTGTCATATAAACATTTTCACTTCATATTTTTTGTTGTTGTCAATAACGCGTTAAACAATATTTGATTGTAAGAAACCTATTGACAATGATATCCCCTGTACTAACTCACAACAATACTGAAATATCATAGACACATTGCACATTCACTGTGTGACCCAAGCACTGATCTGAAATGACCATAAACTAAAAACTGATGTAGAATTGATTAACCATTAAAGATTTGAATGTTAGCTAAAAGCATGCAAATCGAGGAAAACTGCTTGATAAGAACACCTTACAACGACTTATTAAACATAAAATCGATGCATAACAGAAGTGAAAATAGTAAAAATAGAGTGATACTAGACAGAAAGATTGATGACAAAGCTCATCCCCGATGGACTATGTCTTCATGTCCGCTTTCAAGATGGGCGATTGTTTTTATTAGGAATGAGAAGAAGGTGTTGATTAGACAGAGAATTGATCAGTCTGAATGTGTACGCAAGCACTTCTAATCACTGTCATCAGATAGCCCTTTGAACCATCTTTCCAACACTTCTTACGGTTTCCAAAACTAACCCATGATGCTCCCGTAACACTAAAAACAAAAACTTCCTATGTCCTCCAGAATCTGCATACAAAAGTCAAAAACCACTCTAATGTCTTTCCAAGGAAAAATATGCCTTTTAAAGGCCTCCAGGTACATGATAACATCCTTGGCCTAGTTTATAGATGCATTTGGTTGTATTAGATTAGGTTTTCAAACTTGGTCTTGTGGTTGCATGACACCTACGCTAATGTTTCATGGTGGAATTAGTTTGAAACCATAAAAACGAAACAAAAACCCATTAATAACTTTGGGTTAACCTAAAGACCGTTAGTTTTTCCCTAACCAGGAATAGGCACTGATAGCGCATGTGCATAGGTGGTTGACCCCGACAGTTTGGGTCCCGGTGGTTCCGTTGATCATTTTCTGAATGGTGACAGTTGGAAACTAACCCGACCCATTCATATGACACGGTTTCTACTGGGGTGTAGTGGTTAAATATGAACTTCACCGACAATTAACTCCAACGTTTACCATACACAATGTTCACATGTTTTCTTGTTTCAATTTGAAACCCCGCGTGGTGAACTCTCAACGGTGAACTCCCAACACTGGTCACATGCCTTTTGTTATGGTTTCCACACTCGCATGGTTAAGGCCCACGGTCAGGGGACTGTGGTCATACTTGACATCCACTTGTTCACATGAACTCCGACATAGTTTGCCTATGGTTATCACTGACAGTTTAACTGTGTTTTCAATTGTTTTATTTGTATTGTTTTACAATGTGAAATATATGTAAAGGCTGAGAGCTAGACATAGGGTTTTAGGCTAGGTTTTAGGATTTAAATATAGGTTTTTTTTAACACATAATTTTTAATGTATTTGCAAGGGGTTTGATATATAGTTTTAAAGTGGTAGGTTAGGTTTTTGATGTAGGATTAGGGTTTTTAACAATTTGATCACCCATTTAAAATCATTAATCACCAAGTTACATTAGCGACGTTTGTCGCCTAAAGACAAACTTGTCGACAATGTGACATAAGACCACACACATCATCACACCAGCTACCTTTACGATGACAACCCTGACAATGAACCTATGCCATGGACGACACCCATGTTGAACCTAATACCTGCGAAGATGTACGACAAAACACATGTCATTGATCATTCCTGGTGGAACTGTCGATGAACTGAAACGACGATGACACTGAGCACTAATGACGACACTTGAACACTTGTACAATTGAATCAACGGAATCCTCTTGGATCATTCCTCTCCACTTGAAAGCTTTTGGAACATAAAACTTTGACTAAACAAATATTTGATGAGGGTAGAACTCCCTCTCTTTCCACCTTGACTTGACGATGTACCAATACATTTGATCGATCACCTGCAAGTGATGACCCTGATGATGCTGACCATGGCACTTTTTGATTCGGTGACCTGTTTCATCCATCTGTAGTATGAACAACTTGCGACGATGGGCGAAGAACCTATTATCAACATGGCAATTGAATTATTTCCATGAAGAATCATGAGTTAGTGATTCACAATATTTGAAAACATTCTCTACTAGATGTTGTTTAATACCATCAACATGTATAAACAATTTATTTTGCGGAAAAACAGAGACAATCAAAGATGTTATTAACATCAAACTAGCTAGTTGAATTGACATACTTTCCTACTTCTTGTTTATTGAGTGAACTTGTTGCACTGAACCTATCCAACTGTAAAGTGAAATTTGTTACAACTTAGTTTCATTCTGAAAGTATTGAATTAGTCGTTGATTTGTTTGAAGAAATTTTCCTTCATTTATTAAATGATGTTTTCATTGATTAGCACTTTCCTCTGATGCATAAGTTCTCATTAGACACATTGGCACTGCTTTAGAAAAGGCTTGGATATGAAAACAAAGAGGTTTCCTCTCCACTTGAAAATAGTTTTCCAAACTGTTCAATACATGGCATGGCGACACAATATAAGAGAAGTTGAACATTAACTTTCCCCAATACTGATCTATATCCCTGAAACTGAAAGTAAACATACCATCTAAAACAAGTCTCTGATTAGACTCACATGTACCATTCCCTGCAATACACTGCTGATGATGATAGTTTCTAGAATTCAGTTGAATGAATGAGTTGAGAGTCATTCTGTTTTTAAGAAGATGTTCATAGGACATCAAATGTATCTCTCGTTGCTTATCCTGTTTATGAATACGATTTTTTGGAAAAGAATTAGCCACCTTGACTAATTGATCTATAAACTGAATCTTGCATTCCAAACAATCATCCTTATGTTGTTCCTTAATAAACATGAGTACATATTTACTTGAACTTATTAACTGCTTAACTTGATTTGTAACAATTAAATCCAAGTTTGATTTGATTTTATGTGCCCTAACAATAAATTCAACCCCTTCTTTCTTTAGGTGATATTTATGTTCTCTTCTATAAAGCACTTCATCTTTATCATAAAGATAAGGACTTCCTAAGACAACTCCACATATGTCTACTAGGACCACATCTAACTCCACTTTATTAATGTACTTAGATATAATTGCAAATTTTAACCAACATTGCTTTGTGACATGTATCTAAGTTGATTTATTAATCCAACCTAATGAGTATGGTCTTGGATGATTCTATGTCTCCAATCCCAATTGATTAATTACATGTTCAGATATTGAATTTGCTTGTGATCCACTGTCAATCATTATGTCAATCTTTGTATGCTTAGAAGTTATCCTTATGTGGAAGAGTTCAAATCTTTTATCCTCATGTGGAGGATTTATGTTTGAAGAAGATGAAATAGTTTTCGAACTTGAACCAGTATCAAAAGTTTTACCTGTCATAACCATGGCAGTTATCCTTCTTTCATCACCTGAATCTGAACCTAGATCTTACTGGACTGCTGCAATAGCCTTCTTTTCATCCTTCGCCTTAAGGAACCTTTTGGGCTTAAGTTCTAGATGAAGTTTCCAGCACTTTGATTCATCATGACTGATTCTCGGGCAATGAGAACAAGTAGGTCTTTCCTTTTGAATGATCGCTGATTTCTTTCTCTTTGAATTGTTCTTCCCTTACTGTCACTGGAATCTTTGGTTTCCAACTCTTTGGATGAATGCGATGAAAACATGAATGGCCCGCCACCTGATTCAATATGTATGGCTTGAACACACACCTCATCAAAATCATCAGGATTAAACATCAATAAAGTATGCTACAAATATGAATGTAAATTGCCAATGTATTTTAACAAAGTTTCTCATGTATCCAATGAAATACCAAGTGCCAATGATTTCTTTCTAAACTCCTGAGGAAACTCCTTAACACTCTACCCTTTACCTTGCCTCAGATGCTGCCAATCAATAACAACTTGCTGCATGTATCCTAAAGGATATAACTGTTTCCTAAGAGCTTTCAAAAACTTAGATCATGAAGAGATGACTTTTCCTTTACGCTTTACATCTATCTGACTTTTACTTTCCCACCAGATTAAAGTTGTCCCCCCCATTCTAAGTGTAGCTAATTGAATTTTATTTTTATCGCTAAAAATGTTCTGAATGTGACAATTCACTTCTAACTCCTTTATCTAGTTATCTAACTTTTTAGGATTCATTTCGCCATCATAAACAGGTAACTCAAATTTAACATCAAGTTTCAAAAGAGATGTTTTCTTAGGTTTCTTTTCCATTTCAGATTCTACACCGGATTTAGAAGAAGAAGAAGAAGAAGAAGATGGAGATGATGGAGGTGAAGGTGGTTTATCAGTCTTCCCTTTACCTTTTTACTTCTTAGATGGCTTTGAAGAAGCTGCATCTTTCACCTTCTTGTCTTCGTACGATTCTCCCAACATCTGCTGCATGGTTAAGAACGCTAGCTGAAACTGTTCTCCACTCATCTTAGTTTTAGAGTTTTCACCTACATCAGGTCCTGACATGGTCGATTTCTGAATGATTTGTTGCTTTCCAATCTCTAGATTGATCTGCTCCAGGATTCCTTCTCCTCATTGCGACTTTGAGCTGGTTAACATTCAATGGCACATTCTACACACGCAACCTTCTCTGATACCAAATTATATTATCTAAAATGAGCATAAACTAAAAACTAATGTAGAATTGATTAACCATTAAAGATTTGAATGTTCGCTGAAAGCACGCAAATCGAGGAAAATTGCTTGATAAGAATACTTTATGAAAGCTAATTAAACATAAAATCAATGCATAAGAGAAGTGAAAATAGTTAAAACATAGTGATACCAGACAACAAGATTGATGATAGAGTTCATCCCTGATGGACTACGTCTCCGGGTCCACTTTCAAGATGGGCAACCGTTTTTATTAGGAATGAGAAGCAGGTGTTGATTACATAGAGCATTGATCAGTCTCAAAGTGCACATAGGAACTTCTGATCACTGTCATCAGAGAGCCCTCTAAACCAGCTTTCCAACGCTTTTTACAGTTTCCAAAACTGACCCCGGATGCTTCCGTAACACTAAAAACAAAAACTGCCTATGTCCTCCAGAATTTGCATACAAAATTCAAAAACCACTCTAATATCTTTCACAGGACAAATCCACCTTTTAATGGCCTCTAGGTACATGATAACATCCTTGGGTTGGTTTATAGATGCATTTGCTTGTATCAGATTAGGTTTTCAAACTTGGTCTTGTGGTTAACCTGAAGATCGTTAGTTGTTCACTAACAGGGCGAAGGCACTGATAGCGCATGTGCATAGGTGTTTGACCCCGATGTTTTGGGTCGCAGTAGTTCTGCTGACTCTTTTTCAAATGGTGACAGTTGGCAGTTAAGCCGACCCATTCATATGACACAGTTTCTCCAGCGGTGTAGCGGTTAACTATGAACTCCACCGACAGTGAACTCCACGATTTACCATAGACAGTGTTCACATGTTTTCCTATTGTAGTTTGAAAACCCGCACGGTGAACTCTCCGGTGGTGAACTCCCAACACTGGCCACTTGTCTCTTGTTATCGTTTCCACACCTGCGTGGTTAAGGCCCAAGGTCATAGGACTGCAGTCATAATTGACATCCACTTGTTCACATGAACTCTAACATGGCTTGTCTGTGGTTAGCGCTGACAATTTAACTATGTTTTTAATTCTTTTATTTGTATTGTCTTACAATGTGAAATATATGTAAAGGTCAAGAGATAGTCATAGGGTTTTAGGCTAGGTTTTAGGATTTATACATAGGTTTTTTTAAATACATAATTCTTAATGTATTTGCAAGGGGTTTGATATATAGTTTTAAAGTGGTAGGTTAGGTTTTTGATGTAGGATTAAGGTTTTTAACAATTTGATCACCCATTTAAAATCATTAGTCGCTAAGTGACATTAGTGACATTTGTCGCCTAATGACGAACTTGTCGACAATGTGACATAAAACCACACACATCGTCGACACTAGCTACCTTTATGATGACAACCCTAATGACAAACCTATGCCACAGATGACACCCATGTCGAACCCAAAACCTATGAAGTCGTATGACAAAACACATGTCGTCGACCATTCCTGGTGGAATTGTCGATGAACTAAAATGACGAGGGCATTGAACATTGATGATGACACTTGAACACCTGTACAATTGAATCAACAGAATCCTCCTAGATCAAGCACATACCAAATAAGCCACTCTAATAAATATTCTGGACCATACATCTTAATAATAGTGTGCATACTATCCTTAATGGAGTCAGTAAATAGGTCACCAATGTGTTATTAGTGAGTGGTTTAAATTTGAGCAATTGATATATTCATGGTTCAATTCAAATGCATATGTCCCTGCAAACAAACTAGATGAGACACTACTTCTTCACAAGTTGTTACTGAACTGGAGAGAAATCACCATACTCGAGCACATGATTCAACATGCTTTAACATTAATAAACCACCAGATTAGCAACTAGAATATGTTAGTGAACACATTCAATGAGACCACTTAAGCCCATATACATTCTATACGACTCATCAAAAATCAAATAAAATCCTTTAATCAATCCAAGACAAAAAAGTGACACGATTTGTCTATGTAGAACAACATATCAGCCAAAAAGCACAACACTCTATCAACCATACACTTGATGCTTCAACAATTCTTCACACAAAATATATATATAGAATCATTATCCCTAATATATGATGTGCATAAGGTAATTCTAATCAATCCACAACTTTAAAGATATTCCAAGGAATTCTTACCAAAACCAATCATCAGATCTTTGAACCATTTTCCTTCATATTGTTCAATGTTTAATTAGATATGGCCCTTGAACACTAGTTCAGTCAACCCTGCAATAGTTAATCATTTATGGATACAACACTTAACATGTTAGATCAAATCATCAGCTCAAACCCTGACCAACAATTCAAACCAAAAATATTTCAACAATGAAAATATGACTAGTGCATATAAGCATCCCATGGCTCTAGCCTTTCTACATCAAATGCATTCACTCTTGCAATACAAAAAATTCATAATACATATTGTCATATAAACTAAACACACAATCTTTGTCATACTCTATCCACTAACAACAACTATGACTTTATATCTATAGAACACAAATCTCTTTCATTTAACCCTTGCACATCATAAACCATTACGTCCTTTGTGTACTATACTCAGCCTAATGAAGCATTCCCTTTAACAAACATTGTTAGCTTACAAATATGTTAATTCTCGATATCTGCAATATGAGTGTTAGCACACAGAGTAATCAAACTTCTACCACTATCCAACAAATCATATCAGTAGTCACAAGTCTCTGCCATATAATACTCCAATTCGCATAGATATCTAGCAATCACACTCTATACATTTAAGCACATAATTTTTGTTTCTAAACTCAAGATCGATCTTCAGACCAGGCTTTAATTGCATCATTACATACTCAAATTCTTTGCACTACAAACAATGTCAAGGAAATAACACTTTGCCTCTGTATCAACAATAATTGGCCCTTTGCAAGCAATATTCAACTAGAATCACACTTGTCCATATGCACTCATAACCCATCAAACAAAAATCTCAGTTAATGCATTTATCCAAGAACACAGAGCACATACGTTCTTTGACCTTCATATTTTTCCCATTGCATCAATACTCCTATAGCAATCATATCTCTACCAATTTTACATCAATGCACTAGTTAGTAGCATATCCACACGCTAGGTTAACACTTCTCAAATCACATTGTCATACTCACCGATCTGAAATCTCGATCAAAATTGATACTTGGTTTGTTAACTCTTTAAAAGTGTTTGCATGTATTTAAAATCACCATTAAACAAATCTCAGTTTAAAAGAAATAGGAAACTTGAAAAGAAAACAAAATCAATAACGAAGCACACAAGAGGAAAAAAGACAACTTGATAATGAAGTTAGGCTATCTCAAAGCCTACATCTCTGAGCTTGGGCTTCAGTGGGGAGGCCTCTTTATTAATTAATAGAATCCATCAAAGTACATCGTTTTTACATAACATGACTCATTTCTGGTCCTGCTATGTTTTTGTCGATCGTAGGAACCCAACATAACTTTCAACTCTCAAAAAGACCTCCTAGAACTCCCAAAATGTGCCTCCAAAGTTCTGCTATGTCACCTCTACTCTCTACTTAATTACACATTTGTTGGATAAAAATTCACTTTGGTGCATGAATATCAACTATCAAATTTGTAACAACATTCTGAGAACTCCTTTAAAAAAAATGCTCTAAAGCATGCTAATAAGAGGTCTTCAACCCTCCATCTTCCAACAAGTATAACTTTGCTAGAGCATAAGCTCTTCGACTAAACTCTCTTTATAAATATCTAACAATTCTTCAAAATGCCAAGACTTGCACTACTAATTTCTCACTTGTATGTTCTCTCTTGACATAGCATTACATGTATATAATGTTTGTGCTAAACCAAAAATAGCCACTTAATAAATTCAATAAACCACCATGTCAAAAATTCCACCATATTATATGGTTTCAAAACAAATCACATCTTACCGACATGTTATGCTACATATGGCATTTGAATCTTGAAATTCTTATCTCCTTCTCCCTCCACCCAAGTAATATTCTTCATATCCCTCATTAAATTATTTGTGGAGGTTTTAAAATATTCGAACCATATCTTATAATAGGTTACCATAAAATTTGCCTCATTACAATGTATTACATTAACGTTTATGGCTTGTAGGCCTTTCCATGTGTGTGCATTTTGGATAGAGTGTCAATATATATGGCATAGGGTTGATATATGTGGCGGATAATGATAAGGTATGGTAGGGTCCACCAATAATGCCAGACTCCAGCCATTGTTTTTGTTAAATAAATATCCATATCCCCTTAAATATGTGGTGAGATATTTACAACAAGACTCACTATTAGCCCAATCGGTAAGCCGTCGGATTTGCAAAGGAGAGGTCTCGAGACTGAATCACATCTAGTCCATTGGTTTATTAACAATACTTTTGACCAACCACAAAAGACCACATGTCGCCCTCTGATCAGGCCCTAAATCAAATCTAGTCCATTGGTTTATCAACAATATTTTTGACCAACCACAAAAGGCCACATGTCTCCCTCTGATCGATCCCCATGTCACCTTGCCATTGGTTTATATTCATCCACCCAAAAGCTACCACTTGTCAACGTCGAATTGGTCCTCCTGCTCCAATCCAAAACTGCCACTTGTTTCTCTCTCCTGATGTCACATGGCAAGTGGAACCTTGGCCCTTGACTTCCCAGAACCATGAGTTGACTGTTGACTTTGAGCAGTTTGACTTCAACTTTGACCTTCTCTGACTAAAACTTTGACCCTTAATAACTTCTACATACAAAGTTGGGTTTTTCTCGTTTATGTTATGTTGGAATTGTTTTTCCAAGATCTACATGATGGCATGGGTTCCGATTGAATCCAACAACTTTAAATTTTTGGCCATTAATCCATTTTAGATCAATCTAGATCATTTCTTGATCATTTTAGATCTTTCCTCCCCACTAAGACCTTTTGGACTCCCAAAAGACTTTACTTGGTTTTGACTTGAAGACAATATTCCTCCACCTATACTATATCACCAAACCATTTTGTCCTATGCACCTCTCTCATGACAATCAATTGTAAAGCCATCATCACAACTGAAAACACATTGTTAGTTGTTTGCATGTTTCCACATCTTTTTGTTTCCATTTCTTTCACCACAACACATCAATAGCGATAATAAGAACAAAGGTGCTAATGTGAACAAACTAATATGTTTACCTTCTTGCTAGGTTTGGACGACAACACCTCATGTCACGATGTTGTTGTCTCTTGAAGCATAACATGGTCGAATCTACATGTTGTGTTTTTTTCAGGGTATAGCTTCCAGTAGTGTTATTTGTCATGGCCATTTTTCTTGCAATATAAGCAAGATCATTTCATATCCTTCTTCTCTTCATGAAAACTTGGAATATTTTCTTCATACATTTCCTCCTTCCTGATGGCCATCATCTTCTTATATAAAGCTCTTCTCTTCCAGCACTTGGCAACTTAATGGTTATTCAACCGATAAAAAGTGCATGGTTTCCTATGCCATAAAGTTTTCACATCACCAATATTCCTAAAATCAAAAGGAATATTGGAACAACTAACTTTATTATACCTTAGGTTATTGTCCCTAATGCATGCACGTCACGAATATCTGTGTTCATTCTTCCACCTGACATCTCGCATGCTTTATTGCTAGATGAATATTCTTGTCAATCTCCTAGAGTAGTTAGTGCATAGGAGGTATCCCCAATTTCATCTTGATTAGATGGGACATACGACATATTATATGAATGTACACACATATTTTCATTTTTTATTACAAGAGGTATAACAAAATTTTCTCCAACTTTCTCTTTCTTTCCCTTTTGTAGCTCGAGATGCAATGTTCGCTTCTCGTCTTTTGCAGCTTTCAGAAATTTCTTGAGCTCTGCATTTTCTAGTTGAAGACTATGGTTAACATCCTCCAACTCCTACAACCTTCCTTGTTTCAAGCCTTTAGCCATGTCTACTGTCATAAATCCTTCTTCACTTGCTGATCATGCACACTTAAACCAAACTATCAATAACCGCTTTGATACCACTTGATCAGAAATCCCGATCAAAATTGATACTTGGTTTGTTAACTCTTTAAAAATTTTTGCATGTATTTAAAATCAATATGAAACAAATCTCAGTTTCAAATGCATAGGAAACTTGAAAGGAAAATAACAACAAATAAAGATCAATAATGAAGCACATAAGAGAAAATGACACTAGGAAGTTGATAACAGAGTTCAACTATCTCAAAGCCTATATCTCCGAGCCCAGTCTTTAATGGGGAGGCCTCTTTATTAATTAATAAAATCCATCAAAGTACATCTTTTTTACCTAAACGTGACTCTTGCCTACTCCTGCATTGTTGTGCTCAACCCTAGGAACCCAATGCAACTTTTGGCTCTCAAAAAGACCTCCTAGAACTCCCAAGACGAGCCTCCAAATTTATGATATGTCATCTCTACTCTTTGCTCAATTACACTTTTGCTGCATAAAATCATCTTTCAGATTTGTAACAACATTCCAAGAATTATTTTTAAAAATTTCTCCAATGTCTACTGACAAGAGGTCTTCAACCCTCCTCCTTACAACAATTATAACTTTGCTAGAGTATCAACTCTTAAACTAAACTCTCTTTACAAATCTCCCACAATTCTTCAATATGCCAAGCCTCACATAGCTAATTTATCACTCGTATGTTCTCTCTTGATATAACATTACAAATATATAATGTTTGGGCTAAACCAAAAATATCTGCTTAATAAATTCAATAAACCACCATATCAAAAATCCCACCATGTTATATGGTTTCAAAACAAACCATATGTTACTCGCATATTATGCCACATATGGCATTCAAATTTCACCATCCTGATCTCCTTATCCCTCCACCCACGTAATATTCTTCATATCCCTTATTAATTTTTTTGTGTAGGCTTTAAAATATTCGAACCATATCATATATATGGTTACCACAAAATGTGCCTCATTACAATGTATTACATTAACGTTTATGGCCTGTAGGCCTTTCCATGTGCACCTATGGTGGTTTATAGTAATTTTTTCATATCACTAATCTCCTTAAAATCAAAAGGAATATTGAAACAACTAATTTTATTATACCTTAGGTGATTGTCCCTAGGGCATGTATGTTGTGAATATTATATGTTCATTTTTCCATGTGACATCTTGCATGCCTTACTACTATATGAAGATTTTTGTCGATCTCCTGGAGTAGCTAGCACATAGGAGGTATCCCCAATTTCATCTTGAGTAGGTTAGGTGTATGATGTATTCTCTCAATGTACACACATCTTGTCATTTCTAATTACAAGAGGTATAGCAAAATTTTCTCCAATTTTCTCCTTCTTTGCCTTTTACATCTCGAGATGTAATGTTCACTTCTCGTCTTTTGCGGTTTTGAGCAATTTATTGAGATTTGCATTTTCCAATTGAAGATTGTGATTAATGTCCTCCAACTCTTCCCGTCTTCCTCGTTTCAAGCCTTTAGCCATGTATACTTTCACAAAACATTCCTCATCTAGTGAACATGCACACTTAAACCAAACTATCAATAACCGCTCTGATACCACTTGATCTAAAATCCTGATTGAAATTGATACTTGGTTTGTTAACTCTTTAAAGGTGTTTGGATGTATCTAAAATCACCATTAAAAAAAGCTCAATTTCAAAGACATAAGTAAATTGAAAGGAAAATAACAACAAATAAAGATCAATAATGAAGCACACAATAGAAAATGACACTAGCTAGTTGATAATGGAGTTTGGCTATCTCAAAGCCTACATCTTCGGGCCCAGTCTTCATTGGTGACGCCTCTTTATTAATTAATAAAATCATCAAAGTACATTGTTTTTATATAAACATGACTCTTGCCTAGTCATTTTTTGTTCTTCTCGACCCCAGGAACCCAACACAACTTTCAGCCCTCAAAAAGACGTCTTATAACTCCCACAATAAGCCTCCAAAGTTCTGCTATGTCACCTCTACTCTCTGCTCAATTACACATTTGCTACATAAAAATCAGCTGTCAAATTTGTAACAACATTCCAAAAACTCTTTTAAAAGATTGCTCCAAATCTTGCTAACAAATAATCTTCAACCCTCCATCTTACAACAATTATAACTTTGCTAGAGCATAAGCTCTTAGACTAAACTATTTTTACAAATCTCTAACATTTTTTCAAAATGTCGAGCCTCACACTACTAATTTCTCACTTGTGCATTCAAAAAATAGCCACCAATAAATTCAATAAACCACCATATGATATGGTTTCAAAACAAACCATATCTTACCCGCATATTATGCCACATATAGCATTTGAATCTCACCATTCTTATCTCCTTGTCCCTCCACCCACATAATATTCTTCATATCCCTTATTCAATTCTTTATGGAGGCTTTAAAATGGAGTTATCTTTAGTGCGACTTTTTGGAGATTCCGGTGACAGAATCCGGTGGAAAAAATTGAGGTTAAATCTTGATTTGCATTATTTAAAATGGTTTTTTAACTGTATATTTGGATTCAGCACCCTGAAAAACCCCTGGGACGCTTTGATTGTGCAGAAATTAGCTATCAAACTTGCAATTTCAATAAATTGCTGCCGGATTTTGACCAAAAAAACCCACCGGAAAAGCTTCCAAAAAGTCTCTTTAAAGACAACTCCTTTAAAATATTCGAACCATATGTTATATATGGTTACCACAAAATGTGCCTCATTACAATGTATTACATTAATGTTTATGGCCTGTAGACCTTTCCATGCACACGGAGTTTGGATAGAGTGCCAATATATATGGTGGAGAGTTGATATATGTGGCAGATAATGATAAGGTATAGTGGATGTATGGCAATGACCGCCAATAATGGTGGGCTCCCACCAATTTTTTTTGTTAAATACATGTCCATATCCCCTCAAATATATGTGGTGGATATTTACAACAAGACTTACGATTAGCCCAATCAATAATTCTTCAAATTTGCAAAGTAGATGTCTTGGGATTGAATCTTGTCTAGTTTGTTGGTTTATAAACAATAGTTTTGACCAACCATAAAAGTCCACGTGTTTCCCTTGGATAGGGACACATTTTATTGTTCTATTGGTCTATATTCATTTGAAGAAAAAGTTGCCACTTATCAACCTCATATTGGTCCTCTTTCTCCAATAATAAATTGCCACTTGTGGCTCTCTCCTGATGCCACGTGGCAGTTGGAACCTTGACCCTTCATTGCTCAGAACCATGATTTGATTATTGACTTTGACTAGTTTGACTTTCAATTTGAGCTTCTCTGACTAGAAATTTGGCCTTTAATAGCTTATGTATATAGAGTCAGTTTTCTCTCGTTCAAGTTGCGTTGGAATCATTTTTTCGAGCTCTACGCGATGGCATGTGTTCTGCTTGAATCCGATAACTTTGAAGTTTTCTCCATTAATCCCTTTTATATCAATCTAGATAATTTCTTGATGATTTCAAATCACTCACTCCATACACATGTTCATTCTAGATTGCAGCAACACATATGCAGAATAATACGAGACAAACAAAAAAAATGATCACATCACTACTGAATGCTTAGATTGATCACCATCAAGTGCACACAGGCTAACTAATGTCCTTAGGTACTTATAATATTTCCACCTTGTGATTTCCACAGGAAAAACCATTGGTTTCTTGATGTTTTTTGTTGACTTGATCAAATACATGTTAAACCCCTTCGATTGCATCTTTACCTTGGGAAATTTGATGGTTTGGCCCTTGGTTTTTTAATTTTCTGCACCTACAAGCATCACGGCATGGATAGTCCTAGCTCCCAACGAATATCATAGCGGGGATAGGCTGCAGCACCCAATGAAGATATTGAATCACTGCTTTTGGCTAGTTAGCTTCCTGGCAAAGATGTGCTAATTTTAGGAAAATCATAGTTGCTCTGCCCAAAACTTTACCAAACTGCTATATCACCTTTCTAGGCACCTCCAAAGTTGTTCCAATCTATGCATCATCCTTCAACTCCTTTATAAACATCAAATAATCATGAAATTGTTCAAGCTAGCCTCTGCATACCCATTCAATTATGTATTCAATCCCCAAGAGTGTCATAAGACCATGATCCAGGTTGACGTAAAGGCCAACAAGCTAACAATAATGCCAAGACCGAATTGTGCAAATAGATAGTCAACAGAAAGTTATTGACAAAGAGATAACATTGGTAGGTCCATAATTCTAAAATTGTGTGATAATTTGATAAACTTTTCACAAGAAATTCTATAGGTGGTAAATAAGAAAAATTTCATAATGGGAACTAGAAGTGTAGAAGATGGAAAGGGGCCTTATAGTGAAGGAGTAGTTTGGGCTATAACTACAAGCATGGGTAATGTCGAGATAGAGTCCAATGACCATGGAGTGGATATGCCAGAAGAAAGGGATTTGGAAGAGACTATGAGAAGTCTAAAAATTGAACTACTAAGCTACAAGGCTAATAAAGATAGATTGGTGAAGAAGAAGCAACAAATTAACCACCAAACTTTTCAAAGTCTAAACCAAATTAAGAGAGAATTGGGCCAACAAATAAAGTCCAGGAAAGCTTATGAATATAATGTTGGATTCAAGGAAAGAGGTTCTAGAAGTTCAAGGCATTCTAGAAGTGCTGCTAAGTAGCACTATCACTCAACAAGGAATTCAAGTAAAAGGGCTTACACTACCTTAGAATCTTGCAACAACCCCAGTGTGTAATCGGTTAGAAAAAGAAGAAGAGAAGATAGGGAAAATTTGCAAGGGGAGCTTAGAAAAATTAAACCTCACACATTCAATGGGAGCACAAGAAAGGAGAAGAATTTGAGGCTTTGTTGTTAGAGATAAGGAAATACCTACAACTGTACAATTACTCCTCAAACTTGGAGGTCAGAATTTCCAATTACCACTTGAAGGGAAAGGCTAATTTATGGTGGGAGCGGCTCAAAGTAGTGAAGCACTTGGATGAAAGGAGAATCACATGGAAGAAATTCAAGTAATATTTCCAAAGGAAATATTTATCATAATGTTATCACAACTGGAAAATGAAGGAATTCTTCAAGCTCTAGTTAGGAAATATGACCATGGAGGACTATGGTCAAAAAATTATTAAGCTTTTAAGGTAAGGTAGCTTCATTAAATATGAAAAAGTTAAAAGACAAATATATATCAATGTGTTACCATCCTTTTATGGAGACAAACTTAAATTTGATGCCTAAAACCATAGAAGCAACCATGAGGAATGCCGAGTAGCTGTATGAGAAAAGTAAGAACTAGTATATTATGTAGAGGACCTTGGGCAACAAGAAGAGAAATTTTAAGGAATAAAGGAAGAATGGGTCTACACCCTCAACCTTTAAGGATAATTCCTAGGTAAACCATCATAGAATACTACACCTTAATGAGCCAAAAGGGGGTGATCTCTCAAATAAAAAACTTCAGTTTTCACCCATTAAATGTTGGGGTTGCAAAAGGGACCATAGATATAGGGTTTGTCCTCATAAAGTAAAAAATTTGAGAGCTATACATAACCTACAGGAAGCGTACACAGTGGAAGATATGGGCTAGGGCATGCCTAGAATTTATGCATCATTTAGATAACATGCAAGTTGAGCAATAGGCACATATGATTGAAGTTGAAGGTAAGCTTAACAACCAGCCTATTGTTATTTTAATTAACTCAGGAGCTAATCATAGTTACATTGACTTGAAATTGGTTGAGAAATTTAATTTAAAAAAACCTAAGCATTGCAAAGCATAATTAGTACAACTAGCCATAGGTGAAAAAAGGAAGATAATAGAGTTGGTTAAGGAATTTCAGATTGATATGAATGGACTAAGTACAAGGGTTGAGATCAAGATAATTTCGTTGGGATATTATGACTCTCTCAACAACAAGGAATGGTTTGAGAAGCACCATGCAATTATCGAGTTCTACAAAAAATATTTTACTTGTATTGATGATGAGGGACAACATAAGCAGGTCCAAGGAGAACCTAGGCTTATATCTATCAAAGAGATATCAAATATGCAGATAAGGAAAAATTTTAGAAAATGATTTCAAATTTTAGCAGCCCATGTGGAAGAACCAAATAAGGATCAACAAATTGAATTGGAGGATTACCCAATACTAAAGGAGTATGCTGATATAATTCTAAGATATCTGAATTAACTCCATGGAGGGATATCGATTTCTCTATTGATATAGTCCTAGGATTTGTTCTAGTATCTAAAGCACCTTACACAATGCATACTTGAGAACTCAAAGAATTGCACATGCAATTAGTGGAGTTGTTAAAGAAGGGATATACACACCTCAATGCATTAGTGTGGGGTGCTCTAGTTCGTTTTTTCAAAAAGAAAGATGCTACATCATGGTTGTGTGTTGATTTCTAATAATTAAATAAAGTCACCATTAAAAATAAATACCCATTGCTGAGGATAAATGATTTATTTGATCATCTCTAGGAAGCTAAAATACTTTCTAAAATTGACCTGAGATTAGGATATCACAAGTTGTGGATTAAATAAGAGGATATTAGCAAAACAATGTTTTTAACTCATTATGGATACTATGATTTCATTGTGGTGCCTTTTGGATTATCCAATGCACTAGGTATTTTTATGTGCTTAATAAATTGTGTCTTCATGGAATATTAAGATAAGTTTGTTATTATTTTTATGGATCATATATTGGTGTATTCTAAATCAAAGGAGTAAGAGAAACATTTAAGGTTGGTTTTATAGGTGCTTAGGGAACACCAACTATATGATAAGATTAGTAAATTATTTTTTCATTAAAAGAAGATCCATTATTTGGGTCATATTATTTATGAGGATATCATAGTTATGGACCCAAAAAATATTAAGGCCATGAGGGAATGGTTGACACGAGAGAATTCTACAAAAGTCAAGTCTTTTATGGGCCTAGCTGCTTATGATAGGAGGTTCATTGGGATATTTTCCGAGATTTCTTAAACCACCACTTCATTGCAAAGAATGTGTAAAATTTGAAAGGAATTTCGAGTATGAGGAATCCTTTCAACATTTAAAGGCTTTGTTTACCAAACTTGAAATATTAAAAAATGCAAAACTAAATAAATATTTTATGGTATGCACATTTGTTATAGACATTTTTGGGCACTGCAACCCCAATCATAAATGTCCATAAACTGAGGGCTCCTAAGTCCCTAAAAGTGTTGCTTCACTACCTAAAGGAAGAAGGTTAGCTGATTACATCATCTCCCAGAAGTTCTCCACTAAAAACTGCTCAGAAATGGTCAAAACTGGACCATACTGAATACCCAGTGTAGAGGGTGCGATGCATATCACCTTCCTAGTGTAA
>APFE031452866.1:0-30398 GCA_000404065.3 Pinus taeda
TTGAAGACCAACAATGCATCTATACCAGCTTGTAAAATAACTGTCGAAATAGAGGAGGGATGACCCTGAGGTAGTTTAGGAAGCAGATGAGGGGAGATAATTCCAATACCACAAGAATCCTGAGTCGGAGGGCGATTCAGGGATCAAAGGTTGTACGAGTGGGAGTGGGTAGAGGAGTCCGATGCCTCCGAGGGAGTAACCGTTAGGTTGTGCTCTGGGAAGGAGGGAGGGGTACAGGAAAAGATAGGGGAGGGTTGATTCAAGGGGCAAGTCAAGGAGGGGGGAGCAAATACAAGTGCAGAGCTACAATGAGATGCAATGGAGAATATCACAGACGTAGAAGATGTAGGGGAATTGATAAAGGAACAAAGATTGGAATTACCCGAAGAAAGCACAGTAGCCGCCGCCGCCCGAGCCCTGGTGAAAGGTGGCAAGGGAGGCCGAATTTGAGTTGTGCCATGCTTCTTCTTATGAGCCTTTGCAGTAGTCACTAGTACAGTGCCTGAAGGAGCGAGACAAACTTGTGCATCCGGGGCGATCTCCTAATCCACAGGTTGATGTTCCTCTGCAGTGGTATTCTTTACCAAGGGGCATTCCTTATAAAGATGCCCGACTTTGTGGTAGCGACGACATCGGAAGGGTACCCCTTCGTAATCGAGGATCTGAATGCAAGTGAAATGCTTCCAATAGAGAGTGATTTGTTCCCCTAATCCTTCTTGAGTGTCTAGATGAACCAGTATCCGAGTCAGGGACATGTTACCAGATGAAATATAGGATTTATCATGGTCCAGATAAGTGCCCAGAGCATTGCCAATGCACTTGAAAATGTCGTTAGACCAAAAATGCAAAGGCAAGTTGGGGAGTCTTACCCAAAGGGGTCAGGCTCCCAATTGTTGCTGCTCTGGATCAAACATAGGGCTCCATCTCTTGAGCAGGACCGAGGTGAGCTCGATGTGCCAATACTTGGAGAGTACCCATGATGTGTAATCAACCCTCTGGAAGCGTAGAGTGAACCAGCCTCGTGCCAAGGTGGTAACAATCGGAGGTTCTGATAGTATGTGCTCCCAAATCTTCAAGATCCACTGTTGAAGCTTGGCTGATGAGTAGGTGCACCCTCAAATGCGCCCAACCAGGACCCGATCCGCAATATCCACAACTTCCCCCATTTTTATACCTTCCTTAAGGCAGAGTGATATGTCTTGATTCTTTGCCTTGACACACTTTGACTTTTTTCCCTGCTTTGCTTGCTTGTCGTGCCGAGCACCCAAGGAGGGTTTAGGTGGAAAATCTTGCTCTTTTGTCCTCTGTTTAGAGTCTCCTTCTGCCGGGCAAGTCAGAGTCCCTTCGAAATAACCCAATGAGGGTGGGCCAGAAACAAGGGTATTCGGATGGGTAGAGCAAGGTCTATAGGGTATAACCGAAGGGTTTGGTTCTGGCATAGAGGGAGAGGGGTAGGTTGAAATGTCGACAAGGGGAGAAATAGAATAACCTGATGGGTAATAAGGGGGAGCAAGGTCTATGCAGGAGGCTAGGAAGTGTAGGGATGCTGGAGAGGGAGGAGGGGTAACATAATCTGACCAAGGGAGGGAGACATTGGGTAGTTGATTGACCAGACACGAGGGATTGGGATCTGATAGCAATGACAAGGAAACCGCCAAGGGGAAACCATCATGGGAAGCAGGAAGCGAGGACAAAGACACATCTGTTATCGGGGGGGGGGGCATGTGGTTGTCCAGATGGGCACTGATGCGAATGGATCTTCTGAATAGTCCACCTGATCCATCTCCATGCTTCTTTTAACAACAACCCGAGAGATATCCGTGCCAGCTGCCAGATCAGTCAGTGATGCAGGTATGCCCCGGAGAGACTACGGAGGGTAAGTCGGAGGCGTCGGTATGCAGGGTAGGGAGCGTGATCGGGGCAGACGATGTGCAGAGTGACTTAGGAGGAAAACCCTAACCCGCCTCTATGCAGGTTTGAGGTAGATGCAGACGCTCCATCCTCTTCAAGAGAGCTGCTATTATATCACTGTCATATACAATATCATATCTACGATAGAGACACTATCACATTTGTCATCCATCATGTTATTACCGTCATCAAGAGTATGTTACCATCAAGGTCATTGCCATGTCAATCATCAAAATCACAGTAATGTCAGTCATCAAATGCCATGCAGATCATTGTCACATATTAGGAGTATGTCAATTGTCAACTATCATCAAAGTCACTGTCAACAAGAGTATGTTATTACTGTCATGAAGTTTATTCTAACATATGTCATCATCACGACCCTTGTCCATATACCATTGTCATACTGAATTGAAGTTGTTGTCACTATTATTCATTAATGTCACTGATATATATAAGGTTACTGCTACATCAAAGACCCTGTAATGTCAAGGTTCCAACATATATACAATTGCCATAGGTCATTTTTACTCTTCACTCATACGCACACACGTCATAGTAACATTGATCATTGAAATCCAAACCACAAAGGATACTAATGTGAGCTGTTGTAGTATGTATGCTAGCCTTGACAAATATGAGCCATAGAGGGTGATGCGAACCTCAGAAAGTATGAATATAAACCATAGAAGCAAAAAGTGAACCACAAAAGCAATAATACGAGCTACTGTAGTCAATAATGAGCCACTGTCATTATTTGCAAAACATTATACTCAAGAGCGAGCCACTGTGATGTGATATAGTGGCTTAAACCATAGGGTATAGCGATGATGCCATCTAGCCTTAGATGAATCATATAATGATGATGCTACTGTAATGTGATGATGCTCATAGGACTGTGATACCTTTGAGATGTCACACATATGTAGTGATGTCAAATACGATGTTACAGAAGTTTCAGTGCGTGCCATAAGGAATAGATCCCAACTACAATAAAAATATTGAGCCAGAAATATTTGTGCAGGCTGCAGAACAAATTATAAAAGCCACCAATGTGTGCCGTAGAAAAATTACTGCGAGCTAGAGAAAGCATGCCGTAGAAAATTCAATGTGAGCTAGCGTATTAGCCACTGTAACAATGCTCACTTTAATGAGGCGTATGAGCCACTGTGATAATGATGCGTATCATCGCTGTAACAATGCGTATGAGCCACCACTGTAATGTGACCCTTAGATCAGATCAAACCATTGTAAACCTGTGCGAGCCATATAAGATATGCGAAACATTGTAAAACTTCAGATGAGCTCCTAAACCTACGATTGCCTCAGAGATCAAATCATCTTCTTGTGTGAACTTGTTGTGTTTCTAATGAGCTTAAAGAGGTCGAATATATAGACATTAGGATGGGTGAAAGGGTGCCTCCTTTAGGAGAGCTGGCTTGAAATTATGCCACATAAATTTATTATTTGCATATGTTAAATTGAGTATTTCCCCATCATCATTTTGGGTCACTTAATAAATCAATAATAACAATTTTCTTTTATCCAATTTTGAATTCATCTTGGTGTAGTTCGGCTTCCTTTGGGGCAGTAGGGTTTTGCATGGGAAATTCGTCCCATAGCTGCCCAAATTTCAACACTCCCTCTCAGTTAGGGAGGAATTTCCATCCTCATCATAAGTGTCCTCTTAGATGTGTCATCATTGTTGCATCATGTCTCATCACATCTCATCATGTCTCATCTCATTTCATTTCGTTTCGTTTCATAGAAGAAGAATAATCTACAACTGACGGTAGGGGGAATTGATTAGATCCTCCAAACCCTACTGGACTCTAGATTAAGTTCCATGACCTCATCTCAGCTGCATCAACAAGTCATCCATCTCATCTCAACTTTGACCATTAGTTGAACAATGATGTCTTGATCTAAAGAAGAAGAATCATCATAGGGGAGGTCCTTATGGACACTACCACCCTATATCTCCGACAATGGGGAAGGCCCTATGGGACACTCTCAGAGTCTCACGTCATGTCATTAACAGTAGGGAAGGTCCTTCGAGACACTTTGACCCTCTGTATCCACATGCAATAGGGGGGATTAATCTGCTACGGTAGTAAGAGAGATACAACTTACCGACAAGGGTAAGGATCACACACTTATTGTCTCACAATAGGAGAGATACAACTTACTGCAAAGGGTGAGGATCATGCTCACCTATTGTCCGCTGATCTTCCCACCTTCACCCTCAAGATTCAAGTGGTAGAACACCTGCATGCCGTCACTTGGGAGAGATACCACTTACCATAAATGGTAAGGATCACACACAGCCAAGTCTCCTCACACATTGGCTGGATGGGTGGCAATCTGTACAAGCCTAGCTTGTGGGTAGGTTGCATATTGGGGTATACTCTATCATGTCCTAGAATTGATAGGGAGAGATACAACTTGCCATAAATGGCAGGGATCACACACACCTATAGTGACAATAGGAGAGATACAACTTACCACAGAAGGTAAGGATCACACAGGCATATTGTCGAGAATTCCCTCAACCCCAAGAGCTCTCTGACTCAATTCCTTTCCATGGGAGCTCAAACATGGGGGAGGAGCATAGCTCAATGTCCTCGATCAACCATGATCCTTTCTCGGGAGTGTCACATTCACCAGTCCATGCTGCTCTCTAAAGTCCAAGAACTTCCCTTTCGACAAAGGCTTGGTAAGAATGTAAACTATTTGCTCATCAGGAGATGAGTTGGAGCCTTATTGCTCCTCTCTGCAACATATCTCAGATATAGTGATATCTAATATCAATATGCTTGGACTGATCATAAAACATGGGGTTCTTTGAAAATTGGATCCCACTCTTAGTATCATAGTCGTGCCCAACACGTGCTCAAATAACTCTCCAATGAGGTTTCTCAATCACAACTCAATAATTAGATTTGCCTCAGTTGTACTCAAATCAACAAACTTTTGTTTCCAGATCATCCAGGAAATCATGGAAGACCCCATGCTAGCTACTACTGTAGTGCTTGGATGTGCTTTTTCCTGTCAATGACATTTTCAGTCTCAGTCAACATCGGTGAATCCATGAAGTCCAACAGTGTATCTCAGTCCATGATTAATTGTTTCATGTAGTTATCCCAATACATAGTTAGGCTCTATTTGTCTCAGATGCATAATGCAAAGAAAATACACTCTGAATCTGGCTATCAAGTTTGAATCATAGGAAGATTCACTCTAAACATGTCAAGTCTTTGACAACATACTTTAACAATGAAGGCCTCAACATCTCTCTATTATACTTTCCATCTCAAGATGTTGATCATCTGGGCTCAGAGGTCAACTCCCTTTGTCACAAAAAAACTAAGATGATTTGATCCTGTCAGAAATAAACTGTTAGCATATATAAAACCAAACATTAAGGACATACCTTCAACCTTAAAGAGAGGTTGGGATCTGCATCAGGTGTCCATCAATCCGAGCATGTCAGGGCTAAGGGACTTGCTTGAATCCATATGGGACTTTCTTCAATCTGAAATCATGAGTCTCATCTCATGCACATCAAGGCCTTGATGTAGCCTTGAGTATGCTACCTCCTTAAATATCATGAAGGAATCTCACTTCACATACATTAGATAATAGTGCATTTGACAATAGGTGCTAAGATCTTAACACAATCCTCTCCCTCTGAGAATGTCTTTCTTGTCACTGTTGAGCTTGATATCGTAGAAGCATCTGACACTACTGTATCTTGTTATTGAGAATGATCTTTGCATGAAGGACATATTGATCTCATCATCTTATTAGACGATTGCGTTCAACCTAATAGTCCACTCCCTTCGAATAGGAAGCCTCCTCAATCATAGACATCAACTTGAGAGACATAATCCTTCCTTTAAGGTCTGAGCTCTTCTCCATTTATCAAGTGCAACCCTAATCATGGGATGGCTCAACATTCTCCTCAATCTCGATATAGAGGACTTGGTCCTCACATTCATTTGATGTACTTATAGACCCCAGAATAAAAGCAAGAACAATAATAGCAAAGTAAATAAACATATTGAAAGTGTATCTGATAATGAATGAGGCTCCCTCTTGGACCTAACTCTTTCTGCACTATTCTACATCCTGATGATCCTTAGGATTTTCTTTTCTTGATCTCATCTAAGAGGTTAGTGAAAGAAGCATTCAAATATTCATGAAGGAAAAATAAACAATAGTCTAAATCGATAGATCTAAACAAGAGCATTGTCACAAAGAAATAACATAAGTCTTGAAAGTACTTATCTTTAACGAGGATTGTAGAAAGCTATTAGCTCCCTCTTATCCCGCCTCTAGGAGTCACCATTGTGCATCAACCATATGTCAATGTCGTCTGCAAAAGAAGAAATGCTTCCTCTATATCCTTGATCTCTTTCATCGACAATCGAGCCCAACTATCGATGTACAAGATTATTACTAGATCTGCATCATACCATCTCCTATTGGGAGACTAGTCCATCTAGGGTTACACTTGATATGTCACAAGTACTTGCATGACTCAATAGATTCTCACTTATCATGATGATTCTGCTTCACGCTAGGGTTTCAATGCTACAGAACCCAGGCCATATCCAAGGCCACTCCTAAATTTTCTCTCAAACCCTAGCTTCAATTTACAAAAACAAAGGACTTCCTTAGGGTTTCCTTCAAACCCTAGCATTCCTTTAGGTCTCTGCCATCTTCATCCCTTTCCCTCTGCTTCGATCATGAATTTCATCGTAGGTGTCTTCACGGGGGTGATCTTCAACGACTTTTCTTCAGCCCAACTTTGATACCATGTTAATTTTTAGGGCTAGATTGTTCTCTGCTGTAGATAGTTGCATTTCCAAACTTTTTCATTTATATATTACATTCACCCCATAACATCATATCATCATTATCAATTATGTAGAGAGAACAATAAACATCAATGATGCAACAAAACAATAAGGAATAATAGAAGAAAAGCATACACACTAGAGACACCATAATTTAGGTCAAAGACCAGGGCAAAACCCTACAGGGGGGGAAATTCAACGAGATTCTTCTTCCATTAGATATTCATCAATTGTTCAACTGAGATACAAGGTACAATGAGAATGAGATAGAACAATCACATCAGACCTCCTAGAGCCAACCCAAGTTAGTTCACAACTTCGTTTGTGAGTTGAACGAAACAAGTTCAAGAGAGCTGCTATTATATCACTGTCATATACAATATCACATCTGCCATAGAGGCACTATCACATATGTCATCCATCATGTTATCACTGTCATCAAGAGTATGTTACCATCAAGGTAAATGCCATGTCAATCATCAAAATCATTGTCATGTCAGTCATCAAATGCCATGCAGATCATTGTCACATATCAAGAGTATGTCAATTGTCAACTGTCATCAAAGTCACTGTTAGCAAGAGTATCTTATTATTGTCATCAAGTTTATTCTAACATATGTCATCATCATGACCCTTATCGATGTCCATATACCACTTTCATACTGAATTTAAGTATACGAGCCGCCAATGCGTGCCATAGAAAAATCACTGCGAGCTAGAGAAAGCATGCCATAGAAAATTCAATGTGAGCCAACGTATGAGCCATTGTAACAATGTCCCACTGTAATGATGCGTATGAGCCACTGTATAACAATTCGTATGACCCATTGCAGTAACAATGTGTATGAGCCACCACTATAAAGTGAGCCTTAGTTCAGATTAAACCATTGTAAACTTGTGCGAGCCATATAAAATATGTGAATCATTCAAAACCTTCGGATGAGCTCCTAAACTAGTGTTGATAATATTGGTATTGGCAAAATATTGACGAGGGTCTTGAAGACATCTTTTCGGCAATATCAACGAAAATATCGACAAACATAAAAAATGCATAATATATTCATTTTTTTTCTTCAGATTTTTAAACATATAGAGCAACAACAACATGAAATAAACACATTGGCACATAAATATGAAGAAAGCACTGATATATATGAAGTAGTGGATGTCAAATAAAAATGATACATCAAAAGTGATACCAAATCCTGTTGATCCCCGATAATTGTCCAACCAAGGACTCAAATGTGGTGAACCAATACAAAATGACGTCACGGATGTAAAAGTATCTCATCATCATGTGTTATATGTAGCAAAACAAACAAAACTAGCAGCTAGCTATTTGCGATCAGTGTCCTCTCTCCCTTTTACGTGTAAGGGCCCTAAATTCAGAATTTAACAGGGTCTAGCAAATTCATGTTCAGAAAAACTGTGAAGCCTTTAATTCGAAATTAAATAGAGTTTAACAATATTTCTACTCACAAATATGAAATTTTAATACAAAATTTATCCATTCTTCTATTGAGTACCAACCTGTCTGCTCTGTCGTGACTCTAGTTCCCGTTGCCTTACCAAAACGACCAAAACCGCCCAACCAAACTGGGTACAACTTAGGTACTCAGTTCCAGAATGCTTCTCAATTGATGCAATATGGTCTCCGTGCCCAAAAACTTCAAGAACAAGAAGGCTCAGTCCTTACTGTCTGTACTTCTCTAGGTAATTTTCCTCCTCCCGACAATGCGCTCTACCTCCTCCCCACACTGCGCTTCCAAAACAGAAAAGATCCCTTTTCAGTTGCACTCCCTTCTCCTTTTATTTCTTAGAACCTCCATTCATTCATACTCCATTGCCTTGGTTGAGTGCCCCCTGTCTATTATGTGGCTCCTCACAGTGAATTAAAGAGGTAGTCACACTTTATTTTGACACTCATCACTTTATAAGGGTTTAGGTGATATTAACATATATTACGTAGTCCCCTTTTTTTATTAAGATTTATTTAATATTTTATTATATTATACCTCTTTTAATGTTTAACCTTTAGTTAAGAGTTACTTCGTTTATGACAATATCACTCCCTTTTAAACTTTAAATAATTTAATTTAAAACTTTTGGATAATATTCTATGGTTACTTATTATGATGAGGACACATACTACAATACATATTCCAATTTATTTTTGCGAGCTAGATATTTATTTAGTATTTTCAACAATTACGTCTTTTATCCTATACTTGGAATCTTTTTATAATTTAATATGACTACTAGTGCAGTGCAGGCGACGCATGCATATGTAGCTATCATATGCATGCTAATAATTCAATTTCATTTGTACTGGTAGATGGGTCATTACATTATGGGAAAACATAATGGGCTGTTTTCCAGTCCTGCCCCTAGTAGTAGAAGGCCCTGGCCCCTGCACTTAATACCAAATAATGACTTCTAGGTACGGAGCTATGCTCTCTTATATCTATAACAAATAGTGTTGTCGCTGATGCTCCCACATGCTCCTCTTCCTGCTGCTCCTCCCCCGAGTCCTCTTGTTGCCCTTGTACTAATGGTTCCTCTAACCATGTAGGTGACTCCTCCATGATGGGAACCTCAGACTCCACCCTCTGCTTAGACAATACATCAATATTGTCTAAGGAAATGGCATCCACATCCAATAGTTTCTCTATTCGCTTCACTCGTAGTCGGAGATTGTAATGCACATACACTAAGTCATAGAGTCGTGAGAACTCCAAACTGTAAGAGTGTCGTAAAAAAATTAATGTGTCTTAACACTTGAGAGTCATAAATTAGTAAATTACAATAAATGTAATTGCTCAGTTGAAAGCTGGAGTCCAAAGTTATAACCTATTGCGCTTCTTTGAGTGTATTTTCTCAAATACACTCCAATTGTGCTCACATCCTTAAGAGATGCAGGTTTGACTTAGGATTCTGATGGCCAGTTTCTACAAATTTGGTGCCCTTGTGCCATTGGCGAAATGTGCCATAGCTTCGCCATCAAACATCTACAACAAAATAAAGAAAACTTTAAAGTTAAAAACTTAAAACATAATTAAACTTTCAAATAAAACATACTTGAATTTAAAATATCTAGAATTATAAATTAATAAATTGAAAATGCTAATGAGTCATGACTTCACTTATGTGGCATGAAGAGGGTCCTCTCCCGAATAGCATCTTCAAAGCCAAATAGGCCATTGCCATCTTGATACATCTGTATTTCGTGATTGATTTTGACGCAATGCCCGAGATCACGTACCATCCTATGAATACAGGTATGGAGCCCTTCCATCACCTTGCCATCAAAATCAAAGTTGCATGTGTATGAAAATGCGGGGTTGAGGAACAATGCTACTACATGAATGGGTTGATGAAGCATCCCTTTCCACTGACTATCAATCGCATTTTATAACATCATTTGTGTATTAAACCCAACGAAACCCGTATGCATAATAAGCACAAATGATCTCCTTGGCCCCGTTGCACCCATTTTTCAACTTTTCTCAAAGAAGCAGGATCCAAAGTCTTGAGGGAAATTTTCAAAGTTAGAATCATCAAACAGCAACCTGTCATGTCATTGTAAACCCATTATGCAAATTTGTAATGTAAATGATGCTAGTACGCCTGTTTAATTATGTAACGACCTATGTAAGCCTATGATTTTGGCAACAAATTTCATCCTAGGAGGTTTTTCGTCTCACTGATTATATGTGATTCTAAGCACGGATGATTGACATAGCTTTTCCCTATAGCCTCACCCTAAAGCTAGGGTGGAATTTATCGTCGAAGTCTTTTAGGTGAGTCTTAGTGTTTTAGTCGAGTTTATTGTAAAAATGATTTGGGAGTAATTTAAGCTAATTGGCTAAATTATTTTATTATAGATGACTTGGTCTACTAGATCATATTGTGTCGCAGAATTGGATAAATATTATAAGGGTCTATAACAAATGGGTATTCCCCCTTTGAGCGTTAAATTTGTAAAATCTTATGTAAAAAATATTTTAGTGCATGGTCCCTTGTATACTTAGACACAATGGCTAAAATATTTGAGGGTGGAAAAACAATTAATCTAGTCATGCGTCAATATTGCAAAAATAAAATTAAATCCTAAGCCAAAAAATTAATTAATTTAGTGTCAAAAATTAAAATTAGAGAAATTAATTTCTCCAAGTGGAAATGACCAAAAAATTCGTGGGTTATGAAGAAGTTAATTTTTGGCGGCCCGCCACCAGGAGAATATTGGAGATTTCAAGAAAAATTGGACCGTTGGACCTTGGTGGTTAAGTCAAAGTCAATTTTTTGAGGAAATTAGTTCAAATAACTATTTTTGAGTTAATAAAAAGTGGTTTTAATGAGAAATTCGAAAATTCTTCAAAAATAATTATTTTCGACGGCATAAATTAAAAGTTGATCGAGGATTTATCAATGGTCGAGATTATTTTGACGGGGATCAAGCCAACTAGCCGTTATTTTCCACTTGGAGGAATTTCTCTATAAATAGAAGGCATTTTGCTTCTATTAGACATCTTAGGATGATTTGGATCTAATGTAATTTTGTAAACGCTGGTGTGAAGCCACTATTCTGCTGAGAACGTTTGAATATAATAATAAAAGACTTTGGGGTATAGTTCATGTTGTCTTTCTCTCATTGATTTGTGGTATATGCATTCCTATATTATGCTTTAATATTATCTGAATCGTTATTTCATTTACAGATGATAGGAACATTCTATTGGTATGTTTTGGGCTTATCTTAGGTGATCCAATTCATTATATGTTCTAATGATTTTTCTTGAGAAAATATATAGAGTTTGCAGGTTCCCCGACCCTTGGGCTCCAAGTTCACAAACTGTGGACATAGGCTGACCATTTTTGGACTTCGAACCTTTTATGTGATGTTCTTACTTCGCTAACGCTATGGTTAACATCTATTTTCGAAACACATCTAACCATTGTCAAAATTTTATTTAAAAAATTATTCCTCAAGAAATCTTTTCAAGCATTGTACATTTGTATAATTTGTAAATTATGTTGTAAAATAATATTTTGTAAATAAATTTTATTTTTCTAACCCTTGTTTGTAGTTGGGGTTTGGGGTTTTAATTATTAATTTTTTAATTTTTTAATTTTAATTTTTTTTTTTTTTTGGGGGTTATGGGCATTTTATTTTTCATTTGTGCTGGTGAAATCCAAGAAGATTTGCTGGATTAGAGCTAGATCTATGCCCTTGAGTGTAAGATCTAGTCTCTAGATTTTTTGCAAGGCCAACAACTGAAGAATTCGCAGTGAAATTGAAGATTTGAAGCAAAATAAATTTTCTGGCGAGGTTTCAAAATTTTCAGGCCTCCTAGGCCCAGTGTTTCTCCTCGTTGGCTTAGCGTGGCCCCTTCTGGCATCAGCGTCAACCTTCTTAGCCTCAACTTCAACCTTTAGGACCTCCTCAAGGTTGGTCGTAGCCTGTTAAGGCCTGTGGCTCCCTTTAGGGCAACCGTTTGGCCCTTAGAGGGCTTCGGCTTGCCTTCACTGCCTTTGCCATGGTCTTCTAGCCCATCCAATCCCTCTCGGCTTCCTCTTTTGACCTTGCCACAAGCCTTGGTAGCCTTCTTTGGGCTTGCCATGGGCTTGGCAACCCCTAAACCCCTAGCCGCAACCGTAATGGGCTTCCTTGCCTAGCCGTAGGCCTATTTGGCTTTATCCCCTCTCTCCTTGCCCTCATTCCTTGCTTCATTGCCCTCTTCCATCTTTGATTTGAAGATTTGATTTTTAGACTGAATATTGGTGTGTTTTGCAGAGGTATTTGGCTTAAGCTTTGTGTTTACAGGTGTTCAAGTCATTGACAAAGATTTGGACAAGTTGGGCAAGTGGTCTACTAGGCCTAGGGCCTAAGGGCTTGACCTCTAACCCTCATTCTTTCTCACTGTTTGCTACAACAGCGTTATCTAGTTCATAACAGTGATAAAATCCCATTCTAACTAGCCTAAAATAAATTCATAAATTGTCTAACATATTAAGGAATCAATTGCATGAGTTGGCCTAATCTTGTTTAAGTGAACTTCATGTATATCATTGACTGGTATTTCCTGCATAATAAGTGTGATCAGATCTGATACAATAGTGAAAAGTGCACCATAAGAGAGCTAAAGCAATCAAGATCTTGTGTTGGTAAAGTTTATTTGGCATTTGGGCTTCTATTGTTTGCATTGGACATCTTACTTTCTATCTAGGAATAACTAGCCTAAAATAAATTCATAAATTGTCTAACATATTAAGGAATCAATTGCATGAGTTGGCCTAATCTTGTTTAAGTGAACTTCATGTATATCATTGACTGGTATTTCCTGCATAATAAGTGTGATCAGATCTGATACAATAGTGAAAAGTGCACCATAAGAGAGCTAAAGCAATCAAGATCTTGTGTTGGTAAAGTTTATTTGGCATTTGGGCTTCTATTGTTTGCATTGGACATCTTACTTTCTATCTAGGAATGCTCTAAACATAATTAACTTACTGCTGTCATAAATCTATCCTAACATTGGAATACAATTTACATAAGTGCTCTCATTGCTTTACATTCTAATTGGTTAGTTGTTTCATGCTTCTAAGTGCTATTGTGAAGAAGGTCGTTAAACATTGGAATCTAACATTTGCTTGTCTCTTGTAAGCTCTTGCATACTCTCTAAATCTTTCTCTTTGCACTAAATCCACTCATATAAGCACTTAATCCATAATTAAACATCATTGTGTGTCTCTTAGGTGAATTTGCGAATTTTGTCACTCTTGGTTAGAAGCATCTCATAATAATCATTTTATGTTGTGTAATCACTGAAGGATATTGGCTAAAAACCAATGTTGCACGAGTTTCCGGTACGTGGGTACTTTGGATACGTGGGAATGAGTATATGGTACGGATAGAAGCTTTGCCCAAATTTAAAGGATTCGTCAAGTTGGGAGCGACAATAATATAATATATTAAAAATTAAAATTTAATATATATTAATTTTCGGGTACGCATGGATCCTGTCTGTGACCGTGGGGAGATGGAAAAGTGAGAAAGCACATCAATATAGCACTGTGCGATTAGAACTCTTCCATCTTTGCATGAAACTCAGATGGAGATGCAACAAAGACAAAATCCACCACTTTGACGTTAAACTTCCACGCGATGGAATGTATTTCTGGGGTGATCTGCACAAATTTCATAAGTCCATTTCGAGTGATAAATATTTTAATAATTCAAAGTATCGATTTTTATTACAGATCTAATCTTTGGAAAAATTAAACACCCACAATCTCATAAAACGCCGTGTCCTGAATTCGAGGGATAGTTGATGACTTCCCTAGTTTTCCAGAAAAGAAAGCAGTTGATAGCTTTTCATGAGAGGCTGAGGTCTGCATAGATTTCCCAAATCCATTAGTCTTATTAAACTCACCATAGTTACAGTAATAAGATTACACACCCACCGATGCACCTCAGAGATCAACCACAAGATGACTATTGGTCCTAGGTTTCTTAATTAAGTACTTCATGCAAACAACTTGATTATGACCTTTTTGAGTCTGAATCCCTCGTATCCATCACGTCTCTGCTCTGCCCTAACAAACGAGAATAACAAAGTTAAGTCAAATGCCTATGTTTTATGGATTATTTAGAAGTAATAAAAAACTGGGCACAGATTACACATACTTGCAACAACACATCTTTTGTATATCATCTGAGCAGCTGAGTCAAAGAGGGTTAGGGGTACGAAACTCTTCCATAGCGTAACGTCTAGCTTAACTCCTTATTTGATCATGCATTGCAATTTTATATCTTCCCCTTGGGTGTGGAAGGTAGATATTATAGTCGTCACCAATCTGAGAAAAACAAACAATTAGGGGCAATAAGAATCCACCGGGACCTCTCCTTTTCGCAGGACAAAGATTAAATACAGAAATAATTCTTATGGGTTTTTCCGACGTGCATTTAGATTCATCATCCAACTGGACATCGAGATGATATTCTAGAAGGCATTTTGATGGAGACTTTCTAGGCAATCCAGAATATCGTCGTAACCTAATCCCTCCAGTACTTGAGCTGCTAGTTTTGTGTCCTTTCCCACCATGAAACAACTCATGTATTAATTTTTAATATATCAGGTATGCATGGATCGGAAGCTCGTAGGAGCTCCGACCATCGAGGAGCGTCTATACACTCCTTGATGGATTGGAGCTCCTACGGGCTCCCGATCCAAGCTCCTACTTGAAACCCGCTCTGGAAACCATGTTTTTTGCCGATACAAGCTCCTAGAAAACTACAACGCTCCAACCAAAGTTTACGCCTATTTTGGAGCGTTTCGTACCAGCTCCTAAGCTCCTAGGAGCATCGGAGCTTGGGGTACTTTCTCTCCAACGATCGGCAACGGTACCCGTGCAACATTGCTAAAAGCACTTGCAATCTAATTGGTTGTGATTTAATATCTTGGCATATAAGTGTTCTTTGCTAAAAGGCTTCTAATCTATTTGAACGTCTCTTGACAATTGGAGTTAAGTAATATTGGCATTCATCTTTGGAGATTTCTAATTGTAGTAATCATTGTAAAATCTACGTGGTATTGTCTTGGCATAAGTTCCTTGGTAATCTTGTTGTAAAATCATCATTGGTAAATCATTGGCTAATTGTTAAGTGGATAAGTGCTCTAAGTTTCCTTGATTGCTATTGTTATTTAATATCTTGTGGAAGATAATTTTTTCTTGAGCACTTGGGTAATTATCATGTGAATATCTCTTGTTTATTGTTGGCACTTGTATCATTAAGCACTTGGTCTTGATTAAGATTGCCTTTCAATATATTGTTAAGTACTTTTGTCATAGGGCTAATCATAACTAAAGTACTTAACACATTAAGCAATCTTAACCCAAGAAACACCCATAATCCTTGCATATCATTCTAAGTCAGTCTTGGACTTAATAAAGTACCTCTAAGCATAATCTTGGTTAATAGACATTTAGGGCCACCCTTTCTCAATTTAGCTTGAGGGACTTAGCACCTCTTTAGTGGTTAACATGGTGACCTTGCAGTCTGTTGTCGCGCGGATTGGCACGACAACGCTCAGACCGGGGGCTGTCACTCTGATCCCCGATCCCTCCGTTTAAGCCTGTCTCCCGCGGCTAAGGGGGGTAGACCCTGAGAGATGATGAAGACCAACTGTCGACTAGTTGGTTGGGAGACACGAGACACGATTAAGATAAGCACTAAAATGATTTGATCAGTTAGCAGACCAGTGCCTTGAGAGATCATTATTAAGACGATTACTTGTTAAATGACATAGAAACGTGAAACGTGAACAGCAGTCATTTGTCATTAGCTAAATCATAGTGTTCTTAGAATGACCCAAATGATATCCAGCAACTAAAGATTTAAGAAAGATGAATGCATGAAACCACCACAAGTTATAAACCATTAACTAGATATCATATTCGTATCTCGACTTGAAACTTCAGATCTCAGCGTGAAAGATATAACATGAAATCAACTGAATCTGGCAACAAAAGTAATTTTTTATTTTTTATATTTTTCATGATGAAGACAAATGCTTTAAATGAAAGGAGAAAATTTGTTTTGACTTTTCAAAATAGAAACTGAGCTAAGGATCAAGATACTTCCCTCTTGGGTAAATCTCTTTTTGGTGTCTTAAGAGCTTGATGGCTTGAATAGCATGTGGGACCCTTGGTGTCCTTGGAGGGGACTATTCCCGCCGAAGAAGTCCTCGCCCTCCAACAGAGACTGTCGCTTGAAAACACAAAAAACACTTGCAAACAAATTGTTAGAGCAAAAAGAGACTTGGCATATAGAGACCAAGTTGAGCTTGTCATTCAACCGAGAATGGACAAGCTACAACAAGTGTACAAGATATACCAAGCCCAGAAGAGATTTGAGATAGCTGCAAATCTTTCCTCCCTAGACAATAGTGCCTTCAAGCAAAATGAAAAACAACTAGATAGCAAATGAAAATCACATGAATATTAAACGACACAAGTATACCTCATGTACCAAGGCATGCACCACAAGAGAAGCTGGTAACCCCAAAGACTTTTATTTATTAATGTAAATGCTGAGTACAAAATCCGGCAGAGCCCCCGCCAGCCCAATAGCTCGTTCTATGATATACAATAAGAGTCCAAGGCTCATATAAATAGGAAAATGGGAGACAATCCCAAGGCAAATTTCCAATGACAAATGGCAATCAGGTGAAGATCCCAATGAAGAAATGAAATGACACATGTAAACTGATGACAATCCCAATGTAGCAAGAAGAATGGCATGTGGCTTAGAAGACTGCTGTTTGATTTCTAACTGGCTGCCACGTGCTTCCAAACTGCTGATTTAATCTGAGTTAAGCTGCTGTTCATGTGGCTGCCTTTAATAACTGTGTATTGGCTGCCTTTTAAATTGCTGGAAACATGTGTTAACTGCTGGAGATAACTACGTTGAACTTCTGTATAAACTGCTGTCCATTTATACATGCCGTCCAGCTCACTATAGACTGCTGTTGACTTGCGTTTAACTAGCTGTACGGCTTTTCATTTGGCTGGCTGTGTTACATATTTTAATTGCTGATTTAAATATGCTGGAACATATTGCAATCTGCCAGCTTAGCATGCTGCCCACCGTAGTAAGCTGAATATACCTTGACTGTTTGCTGCCCACATAACTTACGTTGACTGCTGTACGGACTTCATGCGTATTTGCTGTGTATTAAACCTTTGCTGAGTAAACTGCTGTAGAATGATACGTGCCACTTCTGATTTAATTGCTGACCGTTTGACTGTTGAGTAGACTACGTAGATGGCTGGAATATGCGTATTACTTTGCTGCTAGACTGCTTTAAGATTGCCGTACGGAAATATTTTTTGTTTGTGCTTTTATTTGGTGGGTTGAGGTGAGGTGGGTCCCCTACCCACTCACTTATTTCTAATACATTCAACCTTATAATATTTTCACCTCAATAATTTAATCAAAGTGAACTTCAAAATTTCATGCTTTATGAACCTGTTGACTTTGACTTTCTTTGACTTGAGTTGACTTTATTTGACTTTGACTGGCTGCTGAAACTTTGACTTGAGGTGGGCCCCACATTTGCTTGCCACATCATCCTTGATCATCTGCTTAAATTCCATGTCAAAATTTGACTTATTTTGACCTTGGAAAATTTTTAAAATTTTTCCAATTATTCATTTTTTTGAATTTTTTCTTCATTTTTGCCACTGTCACTTGAAAAAACGCCTTTTGAGGGACTCTGAGTCATTTTTTGACCCCCAGAGTAGGCTCTAGGAGAATGTTGGGCCTCTGAGGATGAATTTTGACTGGTCATACGCCCCAGGCATCTCCTAATGCCACTTATTTATGCCTTTATACAAAAAATAATTAAAAAATCCCGTTTTGCAGGAAATTTTTAACTATTAAAAAATCCTACCTAGACCTAGCAAAATTCCACGAAACTTTACGTGTGATCTAGTATGGTAATATACATCGACCCTAGACACTAAAGTGTCCAGGGGCTCAATCTGTCAAACCGTCACGTCGAGTCTTTGGGGGTGTGGCACGAGTGGAAAAATCCAGAAGAAATTATCCCCCTAAAAAGAAGGAAACGAAAGGATAATTCACTCAGAATAAAAAAAACACTCCAAGGTGGTACTCGTTTGCTGATCGAGTCCCACATCCTAGGCCTATTACAAATTCAAGAAACATCATACTAGCATCACTTATTACAATCCCCGTAGGGTGTGGAATCTGGGTACAAAGAAGAAATATGATGAGAAGATAGAAGGAGAGTTAAAAAACTCTGTTGACTGATGACATCTGATGGTACAAGTGTCTTCGGGATCATCCTTGGGCATGGAGTCGTCAAATAATCGTCAGGTGCTACTCCAGCAGTCAACACAGTCATCAGGGCCACAGTCTCTGTAGTGCTAGAGGCATCGGGTGGTTGGAACACAGGGGGGGTATTGTTAATCAAGCCTTTGCTTTCTTCCTGTTGGCTTCCAGCCCACAACCTACTCTAGAGACCAGTTCCAAAACAGTTAAGAGGAAGGTTCATTTAAAATAGGCATCTAACTTAAAATCAACCAAGATATTGCATTTCACTTAGCTTTTAGGATTTGCACTTCATCTAGGATAGTTAAGCATCTAAGCAACAATTATTCATATGGTTACTTGGCATCTAGTTGGTACTAAGCATGAAATTGACTACATAAGGCACTAGTCTCATATTCAAATCTAGTCTAATCTAATCTTTAAGTTTTGCTAAAATTAACCAAGTAGCTAGGCCATTCAATCGTGTCTCTCAGACTCGTTGGTTGCCAACTTGTCTTTCATATTCGTATTTCCATAGGGACTACCCCCTATAGCTTGTTGTTGGGGGACAACTAGAATGGAGTGGGCTAGGATTAGAGTGACAACCCCCGTCCTGAGTCATTGTCGCACGTACCTGTACAATTTGAGTGACAACAGACCCTATCCATGGCCTCATACAAATAAGCTATTGCAGGCTTATTGTAATCTCCCAAGTCAAATTTTTTTGGAACAAACACTTCATATAAAACTATCATGCATTTATCAAAAGATTTCCGTGTAAAACCAGAACCATAAATCTATAAATTGCACAAAATCTCATTTAAAGATCACAACATGAGAAACAATGAGAAATGCAGCAACAAGATCCAACTTTATTATAGAAATATATGCTAATACAATCGTTGGGAATGGCCCTCCAAGATATATAATAATACTGAAACTGCCTTCCAAACTGAGCATGAAATCAATCACTACACCTGTGGATTCTGAATAAATCTACCAAAGGGAGATGGGTGCTCGCCCAATCTCTCTATACCACCCGAGGGTTTTCATCTTGGGGCTACCAATGGAGTAGAGAACCAGTTTCTCAACCTCTCATACAAGAAACAATATCAAAACCAATATGTCCTCCCATGGTCTCCTCCTCTTTTATAGATCTGATGGACCCCTCTAGAATCTTCTATTTTGTTATTATTTTAATCATGGAGCACTTTTCCCTCTTTTATTTTAATTAAAATATTCTTTTTAATACAGGAAAAGGATAAATTGGCCACTATGTCTCCTCAGGTCACTGAAACTCCCATCCAAAAGTCCCATCATGTAGATCTTCTCGTCCCTGTTCCAACGAGCTATTACATTGAGGTGTTCCATCAATTAATCTTCCCAGAATGCCACCTCGAGCATAATTAATTAAGTTGTTGATTGGGGTAGCATTGGATGTGCTCTAGCCATGAAAATTGTGGAGAGGCTAAAGCACATGAGATCTCCAAGACCCAGGAATGGTTTGGACAGATTGTACCTAGTTTGGGAGATATTGAAATAATTAATATTTTTAATGGAGTCCCTAAGTCTAAACTTAGGAAAAATAAAATATTAAAGGGTATTAATATAAAACTGGATTAGAAGGTTCCAAAAGTCATGAATCAAGCCAAATCTAATCTTAGTCGTTGATTAGAGATGTAATCTCGGCCATTGAAAGACCAATAGGAAAAATATAAGAGGAGGCTTGAGGGTTAGTTAGAGAACACACCAGAGTGATCAGTGATTTGATTTACTAGAGCAGGGTTTGCTAAGTAAAGTTGAATCAATGATCAGCAGTGAGGGGTAGTGAATACTGGACAGAGAGGTAGAGATAGTGCCGAGAGATCAACGTAGAGGTAGATGCAGAAGCCAGAGCAGGCCACATAGAGCCCAATAGAGACAGCGCAAAGGCCAGAGGGCCAGGTCATCCACACAGAGGGCAGCAGGAGTGAAACATAGGGTCCCAAAGGCTACGCAGTGCCTCAAAGGGCTGACGTAGAGGCCAGGAGGGCTGACGCAGTGCTTCAATTTTGCTGGTGAGGGTTTTGTGGGGCAGGTTTTTTAAATACCTCCTTCGGAATAGAGAGGTATTACTGTCGATTATTTTCTTTGTCGGGTGAGCCAATTTGGCACCTAATTGTACTCAATGATATACTTTGTTGATTTGGGATAGCATTAGATGTGCTCTAGCCATGAAAATCAGTGGAGAGGCTAAAGCACATGAGATTTCCAAGACCCAAAAATGGTTTGGGCATAATCTAACCAGTTTGGAAGATATTAAAATAATTAATATTTTTAATGGAGTCCCTTAGTCTAGGGAAAATAAAATATTAATGTGAATTAATATAAAACTGAGTTAGAATGGTCCAAAAGTCATGGATCAAGCCAAATCTAATTTTAGTCGTTGATTAGGGACTTAATATTGGTTGTTGATGGACCAACGAGAAGGGTATAAGAAAAGGCTTGAGGGTCAGCTGGAGAACACACTGAGGGTGACCAGTCAGTTTGATTTTTGGAGCTGGGTTAACTGAGAAATTCGAACTAGTGGTTTGGAGAGCAGCAGAAGGTAGCAAGTACGGAGCAGAGAGTCAGGATCAGCAACAAAAGACTAGCGCCGAGGCAGGAGAGGCAGATGCAAGGCCTTTCAGGCAGACGCAGGGCCTTTCAGGCAGACGCTGAGGCAACAGGAGATTACGCAGTCACTAGACGGCCCGCATGGGTGACACAGAGAGGCCTAGGGATGACACAGACAAGCAGGGGCTGATGCAGAGTGTTTGGGAGCTACGCAGAGATCCTGGGATTGGGAGAAGTGCTAGAGAATTTTTGTCTTTGTTGGGTAAGCTAGTTTGGCACCCGATTGTACTGAAGAATTGCTGAATAATAAAATCCTCCTTTTCCGGGGACTGTTGTCCAAAATATTTGTGTTGATGTGTTGATTCTTGTGCATTTGTTTGTTTCTGGATTATGGTGTGATATCTGCAACATAATTTATTTTAATGTTTATTGAAGGAATTTCATAAATAACTTATTGAAATTAAGTAGGCAAAGTAAATCAGATATTGCAGTGATACAATTTTTCACATGGTATTGGAGCGAGTAATCAGAGACAGGGAGGGAAAATCAATTATGGGTCGAGACCATGATGTAGAGGCATCCACGTCAGGGGACTCGCACAAATTTTTAGAAAATTGCATAAGAGATTTCAATTTCTCCATGTTGGCTTCCAGGATGGAAGAAAAAGTGGCTTGTATGACTAGTTCTACATCATTAGAAGTATGGTATATAGATAGTGGAGCCTCTTGGCATACGACGGGAATCAGGGAATGTTTCTCAAAGTATCGAGAAGAGAAGATGAACTTTCAGATCACCATGGGGAACAAGGCAAAGTGTAGTCCAGTAGGGAAGGGTACCATAGTTTTTCAAATAGAATTGGGAGAATGGTTCCGCACTACAAATGTGCTACATGTACCAAGATTGGGGATGAACTTACTTTCCATGTCGCAACTTCAAGGCAAGGGCTATGACGTCTACTTCAACAAGGAGAAGGTTTATGCCAAACACTCGAGCTAGAAAAATAAAGTGCAGATCGGGATCAAAAGTAACAGATTGTATAGATTACAACTAGAAACACCAATGGCACTAATAGGCAGTGATGGAGACAAGGACTTGAACAAACTATGGCATATAAGAATGGGACATTTGCAGCATGGGGCTCTGAGAATTCTCAGGAGCACTGTAATAGGAGTTTTAGATCTTAGTACGGACCGAGATGATGTATGCAGAGGATGTGCTCTAGGAAAGTATGCCAAGGCAACATATCCTAGGAGTAAACACAGGGCCAAGAGTGTATGGGATTGATACACTCAGATATCTGTGGACCTATGTCGACTAAAGCTCTTAGTGATGCTGAGTATTTCCTTACTTTCATTGATGACCACTCAAGGAAAACTTGGATTTATTTTCTGAAAACCAAGGACGAGGTTTTCTATCGATTCAAAGAGTTCAAGGCTCTGGTGGAGAATCTGACTGGGAAGAAAATAAAAGTTTTGCGCTCAGATAATGGATGAGAGTATGTCGATAAGGACTTCATTGATTTTTGCGCTAAGGAGGGCATTAGAAGAGAGTGGACAACTCCATACAACTCGGAGCAGAATGGAGTCGCAGAAAGGAAGAACAGGGCTATTGTCGAAGCAGCTAGGGCCATGATGTATGATCAGGATATGCCAAATTTCCTGTGGGCAGAAGCATGCAACAGAACAGTCTATGTCCAAAATAGGACTCCTCATCGGGCATTGGGCAAGATTACTCCAGAGCAAGTTTTCACAGGGAAGACGCCTGAAATCAGTCATTTCAAGATATTTGGGAGTATAGCATAGTGCCGTATACTTGAGGAAAAGAGGAAAAAGCTGGATCAAACTGCGGAAAAGAGATATCTAGTGGGATATAGCGAGAACGCTAAGGCATACAAAATCTATCTTCCAAGGAACAAGAAGGTAGTGGTTCAACGAGATGTAAAGTTCATGGAGAACAGGGCTTTCAGAGAATCTCGTGAGATGCCTTCTGAGGAGAAGTCAAAAGAAGAGCCGTTGGTTAAACCTCTGCAACCAACAGAAGTAAAGAATTCCTCCTCAGATCAGGAAGATTCACAGGATGAGGAGGAGCTAATAGAGGCACCTGCTGGCAGAGGAAGAACTAGCAGGGAGCTTCATTAGATTCTACGAGATGTAGAGGAATTCATCGGTGCGCCAAGAAATAATAAGAGGGGGCGAAAACAACCAGATAGATATCAGGCATTAGTATCTCAGGACGGGGAGCCTGCTAGTTTCCAAGAGGCAGCTTAGCATTAGGTCTGGCTAGATGTGATGGTAGAGGAGTACAACTCCATAATGGTGAATGATGTTTGGGAGGTAGTGCCAAGGCCTCAAGACAGATCAGTAGTAGGTTCGAGATGGATCTACAAGATCAAATACGCTGCAGACGACAATGTTGAGAAATACAAGGCCAGGTTTGTGGCTAAGGGGTATGCTCAAAAGGAAGGAATTGACTACAAGGAGATCTTCGCCCAGGTAGTTGGGTATGCATCTATTAGGACCGTGATATCTCTTGTAGCTCAGATGGGGTGGGAGATTCATCAGATGGATGTCAAAACGACTTTTTTGAACACGGTAATAGAAGAAGAGGTATACATTGAACAACCAAAGGGCTTTGAGACACATGAGAAGAAGTCTCATGTATGCAGATTGAAGAAAGCCTTGTATGGGCTAAAACAAGCACCTAGAGCATGGTATGGTCGAATTGATGGCTACTTGCAGAAGATGGGATTTGTCAAGAGTGACGTGGATCCGAATCTCTATTATCTAGTTATAGAGAATGAGCCGCTAATCTTAGTATTGTATGTGGATGATCTCTTTCTTACAGGATCATCTAGGCTCATTGGGGACTGCAAGAAGAATCTAGCCACAAAATTTGATATGAAGGATTTGGGACCAATGCATTACTTCCTAGGGTTGGAAGTTTGGCAGCAAAAGGGAGAGATCTTCCTTGGGTAAGGGAGGTATACTATAGAAATCCTGAAAATATTCAGGATGGAGGACTGTAGACCCATGGCTACTCCAGTGATCACCAACTCGAAGAAGATTGATGCATCAAAAGACAAGGATGTTGATCCCACCCTATACAGGCAGCTCATAGGGTCCCTGAAGTATATGGTCAATACTAGGCTAGACATTTTCTACGCTGTCAACATCCTCATTCAGTTCATGGTGGAATCGAAGAGGGCGCTCTGGGCAACAACCAAACACATTCTCAGGTATTTACAGGGAACAATCGATTATGAACTCTTGTACACCGGGGGTATGGATATCAGATTGAGTGGATATACTGATGCAGATTGGGCAGGGAGTTCAGTGGATTGGAAAAGTACCTCTGGGTACTATTTCAACATTGGATCAGCAATGACTTCCTGGTGCAGTAGGAAACAGAAGTCCGTGGCTCTGAGCTCATCTGAGGCAGAATATATGGTGGCGAGCACAACTTCATGTGAGGCCATATGGTTTAAAAAATTGCTTGTGAACCTATTCAGAAGGAAAATGGAGGTGACCAGGATCATGTGCGATACTCAGAGTTGCATCAGGCTCTCTGAGAATCCAATGTTTCATGATTGGTCAAAGCATATTGGTATTTGGTGTCACTTTGTCAGAGACTGTGTCCAACAAGTAGCTGCACGGTTAACCTACACTCCTATAGGAGAACAGGTGGCGAACATCCTCACCAAAGCCCTTGGAAGGACAGAGTTTGATTACTTCAGGGAAAAGGTGAGGATGACAAAGAACCCGTTTCAGTAGTAGAAATGGGGGTGATAGCAACATGGATGCAGCGTTGGGAGAAAAGGACCAGCAACAACATGGATGCAGAGGGAGTTGCCGTACAGATGCAGCAGTGGTAGTAGCAGAGCCATGGGCAGCAGTACAGGATGCAATAGTGCAGAGGATGTTGGGTAGGGAGGCTTCACCGCAGGGATTGATGCCAGATGATTAGAGTGATACTTAGTGAGGAGTATTACTAGAGCACAATCCTTGCTAAGAGGGAGTGTTGATTTGGAATAGCATCGGATGTGCTCTAGCCACGAAAATTGGTGGAGAGGCTAAAGCACATGAGATTTCCAAGACCCAGAAATGGTTTGGGCAGAATCTAACTAGTTTGGAAGATATTAAAATAATTAATATTTTTAGTGGAGTCCCTAAGTCTAAAATTAGGGAAAATAAAATATTAATGTGAATTAATATAAAACTGAGTTAGAATGGTCCCAAAATCATGGATCAAGCCAGATCTAATCTTAGCCGTTGATTAGGGACTTAATCTCGGCCGTTGATGGACCAACGAGAAAAGTATAAGAAGAGGCTTGAGGGTCAGCTGGAGAGCACATTGAGGGAGACCAGTTAGTTCAATTTCTGGAGTGGGATTAGTTGAGAAATTCGAACTAGTGGTCTGGAAAGCAGCAGGAGGCAGTGAGTGCGTAGCAGAGAGTTAGGATCAACAACAGAAGACCAACGCAGAGGCAGGAGAGGCAGACGCAGGGCCTTTCAGGCAGACGCTGAGGCAACAGGACATTGCATGGTCACTAGAGGGCCCTTGTGGGTGACGCAGAGAGGCCCAGGGCTGACACAAACAAGCAGGGGTTGACGCAGAGTGTCTGGGAGCTATGCAGAGGTCAACCAGGCTGATGTTAGGATTGGGAGAAGTGTTGGAGAATTTTTCTCTCTGTGGGTAAGCCAGTTTGGCACCCGATTGTACTGAAGAATTACTGAATAATAAAATCCTCCCTTCTTGCATCGCTTTTCCCACATTGGGTTTTTCCGAGGACTGTTGTCCAAAATATCTGTGTCGATGTGTTGATTCTTGTGCACGTGTTTGTTTCTGTATTATGGTGTGATATTTGCAACATAATTTATTTTAATGTTTATGGAAGGAATTTTATAAATAACTTATTGAAAATAAGTAGGCAAAGTAAATTAGATGTTGCAATGATAGATTTTTTTACATACTGCATAATAATAAACCCTCAGAATTTCTGCACTGGTTTTCCCACATTGGGTTTTTCCGGGGATGAGTTGTCCAAAAATAATGGTGTCACTTGTGTGTTTGTTTTCTTTCAGTTGTTTTTTTGTAGACGGTTGAGTTTGTATTGTGTTTATTTTGTTATTTATATGTTTTAAATAGCTTGTTTGTAATTAACAAGTAGAAGAAATAAACCGGAAGAATACAGATTAAATTTCTAATGGGTAATACTTAGAAATTTCAACATGGTATCAGAGCGTGGTTGCAAATCACAAGAGAGTTGAAGGCATCAGCTAAAGCAGAGCATTTGCAGCATAAAACAACTATCCCAAGTGATAGAAGCTGTTCCTTGCAGAAAGCGTCAGAAGAAGAGTTGACGCAGAGGTACTGCGTCATTAGTTTGGGCCAGAGAGAGGCCAACGCAAAGGCTGAGGAGGGCAGAAAAAGGCTCACGCAGAGCCACGCAAAGACTAGGAGGGTTGATGCAGTTGGCTAGGGGAGCATTTAAGCTATTGCCGGGATTGCACAGAGCCTAGAGGCTCAGTCCTTCGGTTGCGGGGTTTAGGAAGCTATGGGCAGTTTGCGGGAGTGAAGTTGGTGGGGTACTATGGGTAGAACAATACCTAACAAGGCAAAACCAAGGTAGAGGGAGTCGCTACCGAGGCGGATTTCTAGCCAAGGAATCCAGATCAGTGTTGCAGGAGCACAAGATATCAGAAGGTGCAACTTGATGATTGGCAGAAGGATTTCCAAAAGGGAAATTGAGACTCAGAGGGAGTCTAACAGAGAACTTCTAGACGGGAAGTAGAGAGACTCAGCAGGAGTCGAAGAGAGAACTTCCGGAAGGAATTAGAGAGACCTGGAAGAGTCGACAAAAGGAGCAGAGAGATGGCCATGAATGGACTAAGGGTTCAGGACAGGCTGGACGGGGTGTCCAACTTTGTGGTTTGAACTTTGGAAGGCTAGGACCCTATCCATTCTAGATAGGCATCGCATCAAGCCTTCGCCTTGAAAACATTGGCTATCCCAGTTGACCCGATTGATAATGAGAAGTACGAGGAGACAATGGCCAAGGTGAAATGTATCATCCTTGATGGGGTCAAGGATCATGTGGTCCAACATATTGCCTAGAAGGAGACAACAAAGGAAATGTGGGATACCTTGAAGACGTTGTACCAACATATTTCTGTGCAGAGAAAGATGTTACTTGAGAATCAGCTACGGTCATACTAGATACAGAAGGGGGAGCGGATAAATCACTTCCTCGATCGGTTGAAGGAGATCCGGGACCAAATGACTTCCATAGGAGCCATGCCAGATGAAGTGATGATGGTAAGGACCGCACTTAACACAGTCTCTGAGGATTGGGAGACATTTGTCCAGAGCATACTGGGCAGGGCAGATCTTCTAGATTGGGAAGAATTGTGGGCGACTCTTCGCCAAGAGATCAGGTGTTTGAGCAAGGCAGGAAGTAGCAACAAAGGAGTCCGGATCAAGAAGGAAGAGGAAGAGGATGCAGCTCTGGCATCTGCGGGGAAGCAGGAGAAGAGGAAGAAGGACGTCTCCAAGGCCAAGTGCTTCCACTGTGGGGAACTGGGTCATTATACGAATCAGTGTCCAAGGAAGAAGAGGAAGGGAGAGGCTTTTGACTCTAAGGCAGTGCTAGCGAAGGTAGAGAAGGAGGTCAAGGAGGATGATGATTGTGCCATGAGTGCTCATGTTCCTCTGGAGAAGAGGTGGGGAGACATCGAGCTGTAGCTAGGAGGACTACAGGCGATGAGGGGCGGGATCCTTGAGGTACCCAACCTCTTGGGTTATACCTTGCTACGGGAGCCCCGAAGAAAAAGTCGCAGGACTGGCAGATGTCGGTAGAAACGGATGTAGATGAAGCGACAGAGAGTGCTACAGTGTAGGATTCCCCGGGCAGCGCGAGGCTAGCCGGCTGCAATAGTGCGAGAGGCATAGGAGTGTTGCACCAATGCAGGATGGCACAGAGAGGTGTGCAATGGTGCGAGATGCAAGGAGTTGTTGCAGCAGCGCAGAGGTCAGTAGAGGGAGCACTTGTTAGCGGCAGAGAGAGCTTCAACATCAGGAGTGCTTCTAGCCTGATAGGGATGTCAGAAGTTGGGTGGATCAGTTACTTACTTCTCAGTAACTGAGTTGCAGTGCAGTAGCGGTTAGTAGTAACACGATGCAACATGACGAAAAAGGACCAACAACAACACGGATGTAGAGGGAGCTGCTGTGCGGATACAATAGTGGCAGGGCCATGGGCAGCAGTATAGGATGCAACAATGCAGGGGATATTGGGCGGGGAGGCCTAGCATCAACACAGGTACCAGTGCCGTCTAATCAGAGTGATGCTAAGTGTGGAGTATTACTAGAGCACAATCCTCGCTAAGAGGGAGTGTTGATTTGGGGTAGCATCGGATGTGCTCTAGCCATGAAAATTGGTGGAGAGGCTTAAAGCACTGAGATCTCGAAGGACTTAGAAATGGTGGTTTGGGCAGATATGTTCCCAATGGGAAGATATTGAATAAATAATTAATTTTTTAATGAGAGTTCCTTAAGTCTAATCCTTAGGAAAAATAAATGATTAAGCTGTTGATTAATATAAAACTGGGTTAGAGTTCCAAAAGTTTCAGTGGTAATCCAAAGCAAATTTAATCTTAGTCGTTGACTTAGAAGATTGTAATACTTCGAGTCCGTGTTGAAGGCACCAACAAGAATAATATGAGAGGAGGCTTGAGGGTCAGTTGAGAGATCACATGCAAGAGTGATTAGTCATTCGATTTACTAGAGCGGGGTTTGCTAAGTAAAGTCGAATCAGTGATCAGCAGCGAGGGGCAGTGAGTACTGGATAGAGAGGTAGAGATAGTGCCGAGAGACTAGCACAGAGGCAGACGCAGAAGCCAGAGTAGGCTACGCAGAGCCCAATAGAGATAGCGTAGAGGCCAGAGGGCCTGCGTCATCCACGTAGAGGGTAGTAGGAGTGACATAGAGGGTCCTAGAGGCTGCACAGTGCCTAAGAGGGTTGATGCAGAGGCCAGGAGGGCTGATGTAGTGCTTCATTGTTGCTGGTGAGGGTTTCGTAGGGCAGGTTTTCTGAATACCTGCTTCCGAATAGAGAGGTATTATTGCCAGTTATTGTTCTCTGTCAGGCGAGCCAGTTTGGCACCCAGTTGTACTCAATGATATACTGCATAATAATAAACCCTCAGAATTGCTACATTGGTTTTCCCGCATTGGGTTTTTCCGGGGATGATTTGTCCAAAAATAACGGTGTCATTTGTGTGTTTGTTTTCTTTCAGCTGTTGATCTGTAGATGGTTGAGACTGTATTGTGTTTATTTCATTATTTATATGTTTTAAAAAACTTGTTTGTAAATAACAAGTAGAAGAAATAAACCAGAAGAATATAGATTAAATTTCTAACAGGTAATACTTAGAAATTTCAACATAAATTATGCCCAATAATAATGTTGATTTTTGAAAGTTGTTGGAATGCAACGAAACGAAAGGAAAACTGTGTTGATGATGGAATATGCCAAGCGAATGCCATCAAATCCCATGAAAACTCCTCAAAACTCCATCGGGACCCCTGATGACATAAACCTGCTCCACTGACCTAGCCATCCTTTGTCTTGGAAATCCACCTTGGCTGTACTATGAAGAACAATAAAAATGGGGACATGGCAGTCCTCTCGCCCCAAGATTGCTTGCCCTCAGGCAATCCAAATCTGTGGACCAATCTGGTGGCCCAACACCACTAAGAGTCTAAGACCTAATGCCCGGAGCCTGTACGAACCATTGGTCCATGTTACGTCTCCAAGCTATCGAAACATGACTGGATCCTCCAATACCTGGATCCCATGTCCATCTCGAATTCAGCCTGCTGTCAGTAGATCCACCTGGATCCCAATGCCACTAAGGAGCATTAATGCTCCATGGCTCCTGCTGTGCTGTAGCTCCAGCTGTGAATGCTGCCCTACCAACTTTTTACCACCTCATCACCTCTCTCAAATCCAATCCTTGGAATACCCCAAGGTTAGTCTCACTATACTAATGCTGCACTGAGATACTGATGAGTGGCCAACCCACATTTTGTTGCCGATTGGAGCATGTAATATCCCCCACCTCTAATGGCTTCTGCAGTACGCTGCTCTCAACTAAGAATGATACTCCATCAATAGGATGCCAACTCATGATCTC
>APFE031452867.1:0-18023 GCA_000404065.3 Pinus taeda
TTTTGTATCCTCATAATGTGCTATCAATTCTTCCATAAAAATTGCCCAAGTGATAAATTGTTTACGAGAGAAAAGCCATTGATACCATACAAACTGATTTGGTTCCAAATATAATGTTGCCATATGTACCTTTTGTGTCTTTTGCACATTATTGAGATCGAAAAATTGCTCCATCTGTATTATCCATGTTGCGGGATCCTTGCCATCAAACTTCCTCATATCGTTTTTTGGAATATGGTCGGTATTTGATCCAACATTAGAGTCTATGGAATCATGATTAACATTTCTTTTGTTCTCATCATGAGGTTTCTTTACTACCCTTTCACCCTTAGTGACCCTTTCTTGTAGCAACTTATTCATATTTATCTTCAATTCTTCCATGTCTGTCTTAAAATCATCCATCTTAGCTTCCACGTCATTCATCTTAACTTCTACACCTTTCTTTAAACAATCCAACTTAGATTCTGTTCCTTTTTGTGCAAGTGACACTTGTTGCACTTGGTCTCGTAATTTTGATATATCATGTTGCATTTCTTCCTCTTCTTCATGAGTCATGCTAGAGCTTTCAGGTCGCCTACTAGTGTTTCCATTTTCTTTCTTCAGGGCATCAATTACTGATAATAATGCTTCCCTATGCCCTTTGAATTCCTTCAAAATAAATTTTCAAACCAAGCTTAAGCAAACATTTAAAAAAATATACACACCTTTTTTCACTTTGTAGGAGCTCGATATTGCCTCTGATGTATCTTTGTAATTTTGGATCATCCAGTTATGAAATTGTGACATGCGGTAGCCCTCTATGTCCTCTTTCCAATGCCACCAGTCTGACTCCAATTGGATTCTCCAATGAAGGGTTATGCCAAATCTCCCACAGTGACCTGATTATAGACTAATTCAGTAGAGAAAAATTGTACGACATGCCACGTGTCCCTGTTTTGACCTTTGGCTCTGAAAAATATATACAAGAAACTACGGTCCGTCCTCTTTCCGTACCTTCTTACGAAATTTCAATCTGATGCTCAGAGAGAAAGTTATGACAATTTTCCCCAGGTCACCTGTTTTGAATGTAATTCAGGATTTTGCCAAAGGACCAACTTCCTCAATTCATATCTCCGAAAATATAGCACGAAAAGCTCTAAAATTCGGACCTGAGATTAGTGTGATGTCTTCTCAAATGGGTTTTTGTTTTAGCTTCTGAAACGTCACAGAAAAAAGTTATAGCGAAAATGCCATGATGACCTATTTGGAGCAGCGAAACCCTAGAATCCAAAGCTCTGATACCAAATGTTATGAAACCAGCTCAAGAAAAGATAGAAAATATAGATCAATGCCTTAGAATTCAGCCTCTTTGAGGGGGAAACCTCCTTTACATTACATAAATGAACAATGTTTGGATGATTCAAATGATAAAACCTCCTTTCTATATATAGGAGTCTAAGGAGTCACAATATAACCCAGCCGACCTAACAATAATAATATAAAGCCATAAAAATAACAATACAGGGATTCTATGGGGCACAGTAATAACAATATGGGGACAATAGGGGCACAACAATATTAATAAGGGGTAAAACTACAATAGTAATGGGGTAATCACTAGTATTATAGGGACCCAACAACTTGGCTACTTTTTCTTACAGTTACAATGAGCTATGTAATTTGGTAGAATAAAGTATGTCAACATTGTTGATCATCAAATTTCTTCAAATATGGTCAGAGGCATTTATGTTTTAAACATAGGTCAATTGAAAGCTCAAAGATGAGGTGGTGAAGAAAGAGTTGTGTTTGCAAGGTTCCAGAGTGAATATGAGTGTTTATGAAGACCAACCAAATAGAGATCAATTTTGTTGTTGCAATATGTATTCTCTATATTGTAATTTGTGTTGTTTTTAATTTTGACATGGAAGCATTAAGGGAGGGACTTGGAGATAATGCTTACATGATAAGTTTAGAGTTAGATTGAGATTTGGTTGAGACAATATCTCAACCTCCATATTCATATTTGGAGTTAGTTGGATCTACTTCCAACTATATATATGTATGATCTTTGTATTTCAATTGGTGAAAAAAATAGTTTTGTATGTGCAATTCTGATTTCCTTTTAAAACTACATACAATTATGAAATAAAGAATTTTATAACCACGTGAGTTTCACACCTCATTGTCAGCTCTTTTGTATAACTAGTCAATAAACACCATTAAACACAAATCCATACTAACACATCCACTACATAATTCTCAATCTGTAGCATTAGTGTAGGTTACGTCACAAATATGTATTCAATAATTTATGCTCTCCTCATGGTAGCATCAGCTTGAAGTTATGTTACTTGTAATCAATCAGTGATTAATTTATAGATTGGAAAAAAAAAAAACATTTCTCGTTTATGGATTTTTTATGTTTAAATTATACATATATTTTCCCATCATCTAACAAATTTGGATGTCTATATCTATATTTAGTAAGAATTTTCATCCTTATAAGCATGATACACAATATAATTTAGTCATGATTCTCTACATTAATATAATTCTTTATGTAAATTCTAAACATAAGAACAACTTAACCATTAGCTAATATTTCCATAAATACACATATAAAATGCTAACAATTGACAAAAAAAATTATTCTCCAAAAAAAAATCCTCAACATCTCTAAAATATTAATCATCCACTCAACAAAATGTATTATATACAACACCCTAAAATATTAATCTTCCACTTAATATAATGTATTATATAGTAATAAATACATAAGAAACATAATCAAACAAACTTATTTACACATGCATTTAATTTGGAAACTTTAACATTTTTATTCATTTCTATAGAAATATAAATGCAATGGCTCAATGGTGACACATTAGCTTAAAAAAATCATTAGGTTCTCATGTCAAAATCTATGACAACCTCAACCATTACCTTGTCTCACTCTCGAAGATTCCTCTCTTCTTCAAACTAGCTTTTATTCCCTCAAAGTAGTTAACATTAAAATAGTTAATATTAGAAATAATAATGACAAAGAACAATATAAATATTTATAGAGGAACAAGAGGTTTCATGAATAAAGTGAAGACAATGCCCTCCTACATCTACATGTAATTCTCAAATTGAACAAATAAAAAAAAAATAGATTATATTATTATTATTATTATCCAATTTTAAGATCATTGTCCTCATACATATAAAGAGAATGCCATCACACTTATGCAACAAACACAAAACATCCACTTCTTCTCTGCCATTATCACATCTACTCTTTCTCTCCTATTTACTCTCCTTTCTATGAATGTGCATGTTCATGGAATGAAATTGAAATTCTCCTTCTTTGTGTGTATTACAACCATAGGAATAGATGTACACATAAAATGCACAGAAATGTCCCCATATTTATAAACCCTAGATATGAAAGGTTCATGCATCAAGATGTCAATTCCAAGTCGACGACCACTCGAAAAAGGAGTCATTTACGGAACGGGAGGAATTGCCCCGACAACCACTCGAAAAAGAGATATTTACGAAAGCAGAGGAATTGCTTGAACAACCAAAAGTGGCCAGAATCTGGGTCAAAAAAATTCAAAAAAACTTGTAGAGAGAGTGTTTGAATCATGTTTTTAATGGTGGAAATGGATTCAGCACCATCAAAAATGTCTAGGCATTTAAAATTTTGAAATTTAACAACTATAACTTGGATTTACAAAAATCCCTGCCAAATTTTCTCAAAAATATGACCAAAATTTCTATAATTTTCAGAGAAAAAAACAGTTTCGTTAGACTGATAAATAGAAAAATAATTCAAAAATAATTTATTACATTTTTTAATAGAATAATCTACTCTTTTCTTCTTTCTTTTTCATGTGGTGGGAAAGGGTGGATTACTCCGCCACATACCACTAGATAAATATGATAGGGCGGATCAACGTAAATTCATTGAAAATTAGCAGATACACAAAAAGCCTTCAGGCTAACGCGTTAAAAATATACACTATCAAGCCTCTTCTTCTGCTAATCTAAATACATAAATGGTGGCTTAAGGCTAGACGTGTACTTCAAGGCAGCCATCCTTTCTTGCTTTTTATAAATCCAAATACATAAATGGTGTGGTTAAGGCTAGATTAAATATCCAGAAGGATTAGTTTAAATGCATATATGGTGTGGTTAAGGTTAAATGTGTACTTCAACGTAGCTATCCTCTCTTCCTTCTATCAATTTAAATACATAAATGGCGTCGTTAAAGATATAAGTTTACTTTAAGGTGGTTATACAGAAGGATTAGTTTAGTAAAGAGTAGATGATTCATGTTTGATTTTATATTTTCTTAAATATATTTTTAAATACATTTATTTAAAATTTAATTGAAATTAGTTTAGTAAAGAGTAGATGATTCATGTTTGATTTTTTATTTTCTTAAATATATTTTTAAAAATAAATTTTATTTAAAATTTAATTGAAATTTATTTAAATAATAATTTGAGTTATTAATTTTTCATAAATGTTTTAAATTTTTTGAATTTATTATATATATATAAAAAATATATTTTAATTAGAAAAAAATCATTATTTCATCAAATTTTAACCTATTCAGATAAAAATTTAGAAAGATAACCTTTCATCCATTAATTATTTTAAATTATTTGAAATTTATTTTCTTGAAAATCAAATTTTTATTATTAAATAATAATATAATTTTATATCAATTTCATTCAAAATAACCAATATAATTTTAGAATTGAAGAGATGTCTTTTTAATTTTCTCCGTTGGAGCCTGAATGGGCAAGACAGCATCCCCAGTAGGAAATATATATATTTTTAAATAATATTTGAAAAGACATCAAAACTTTACTTGTTACGTGAAAAGTCACTTGGTTGCTGTAATGCAGAGTTTATAAATGAATGGAAGAGTCTATAGTCCGAAGAAATGGGGAAATTGATACTTGGAAATTTGTAATGGTTTGGTGATTGTTAAATTATGATAATTATCTTTGTATGAAGAGTTAGCTAAAAATAGAGTCAATTAATTAAGTGATTGCATGATTGAGTATTTGAATGTTGAGCGAAGTGATAAACAATTTTGAGTGTGTGATTGCATGTAATTGTATGTCAAAATATTTTAGCCAATAAACTAATTGGAAAATGTTTACGTACGTTTCACCAGATTTATTGTACTCATCATATTTTGTGTGATTTATTGTACTTATCATATTTTGTGTGATCAATAGAAGAGCAACAACTCATATTTTATGTGTGAATTATGTTTGGCCTCCTCTACCTTTTCAACAAAGTGGTATTGAACCGAAATTACACAGAGATACGAAAAACATATTAACAGCAATCTATGTGAGAGCAGAAATAAAAATTTTCTCGTGGATTAACAGGCCTTGACTTAAGCGCTTTTCCAGCACACGGTTCAAGCTTGTTTCCATGGTGTTAACGGGTTAACCTCGGCGCTGGTCAACTTGCAGCGTTAATCGCATGAGAAGTTCACGACAAACGGGTAAAAAATAGTTTAAAGTCAAGAGAGGTTTGGAAAATTACGTGGGACGGTTTTTTTGGAGCGCGAAAAATATATGAAAATTACGTGGGACGGTTATTTTTGGAGCACCAAAAATTCATGAAAGATCACGTTGTTTACTAAAAGATCAAATTCACGTGGTCTTTTTTAAATACTTGAGTTTTATAAGTTTTTTTCTAAAGGTGCGGTGAAAAGTTGTTTTAAAGGTTTTTTTTTTTTGGGGTTTTTTTTAGGGTTTCTGAAAAAGTATTTTTTAAGTTTTTTTAAAATAAAAATATTAGGGTTTTTAAAAAGGTATTTTTTTAAAAAATGAGCATTGCAAAGTTTACTAAAGGAGAAGTTTTTTAAGGTTTTTTTTGAAGAGAATTTTTTTTTTTTTTGAAGAAAAATGGTTTTTTCAAATTTCCAACCTAGTACTCACTGTTTACAGAGAAAGATTATGATGTGTGGACCATTAAGATAACAACTACGTTGCAGGCACATGATGTTTGGGATTATGTCAAGTTTGGGTTTTCAAAACCTATGAACATAGAAGAAGAACAAGCTCTCAGTAATGCAGAGAGGGAACAATGGAATAAAGACAAGAAGAAGAATGCACATGCGTTGTAACTTATTCAGCAGGAAGTGGAGCTACAGTGATCCAGAAAATTATGATCATGTCTTTAGCAAAAATAGCATGGGATACTTTGGCGACAAACTATAAAGGTATGGCCAAAGTCAATATAAGTTGCAGAATACTAGGAGAGATTTTGAAAGTCTGCAGATGAAGGAGACAAAGTACATCGATTCTTTCAATGAATCGGGTCATAACTGTCGTAAATCAATTAAAGATTTATGGTGAAGATATAAAAGATCAAAGAGTGGTTGAGAAGGTCCTCCGATGTTTGTCTACCAAATTTGATGTTGTGGTAGCAGCCATAGAAGAAGTCAAGGATTTGGCATCATTGATAGTTGATGAGCTGATGGGATCACTTCTATCGCATGAGGCAAGGATAGACAGAAATAAGGATTCCACTTTAGAGACCACTTTCAAAAGTCAGGTTTCTATTTCAAGAGCCACAGGTCGAGACATAAGTAGATCGAGAGGCAAAGGACGAAGTGGAAGATATGGTGGTAAAAAAGATGGCTTAGGAGACCATGAACATGCAAGTGGAAGAAACTACAGAAGCTTCAACAATAATCAAAGAGTTGACAAATCAAAGGTGAGATGTTATTACTGCAATAAATTTGGTCATTATGCTCGTTATTGCACGAAGAAAATAGATGATCAAGGGAATGGAGAGGTAATGTCACTACAGAGAGTACTAACTCCATGTTCCTAGCTTGTCATACCATGCATGAACCTTCTGCCAGTGTGTGGCTGTTAGACGGTGGTTGTAGTAACCACATGATAGGCAACAAGGATTTGGTTGCAAATTTCGATCAATATGTTAAAATAGAGGTAAAGTTGGGGACTGACAAGACTGTGGAAGTAGATAGCAAAGGAGTGGTCAACATTCTAACCAAGCAGGGGGAGCTGAAGACAATATTAGAGGTATATTATGTTCCTAGTCTCAAACATAATTTGTTAAGTGTTGGTCAATTGACATAGAAAGGATACAGAGTTATCTTTCAAGGTCAAGAATGTGTTATATATGACAAGCCCCCAAGCAAGCAGCTGATAGCAAAGGTGTAGATGATGGGGAATAGACTCTTTCCTCTAATTTTGAATTACAGTGGTCAGGTGAGTTCTTTTATAGTTGTGTGTTCTGATGATTATTGGTTATGGAAATTTCGATTTGGACACTTGCACTTTTCTGGTTTAAATATTGTTGTAGCAGAAATAGATGGTCAGAGGATTACCTCCCATCAAAGAGCTTGCTAGTACTTGTGAGTGTTGCACCTTGGGAAAGCAACGCCATGAAAGTTTTCCCAAGGGAGTTGCATACAGAGCAAAGCAACCTCTTGAGCTAGTGCATACAGACTTGTGTGGACCTATGAGGACAGAGTTGATTGGTGGAAGTTGCTACTTCCACACTTTCATTGATGACTATAGTAGAAAGACTTGGGTTTACTTCTTGAAGCAGAAGTCTAAAACTTTTGCAAAGTTTAAAGAATTGAAAGCCTTAGTAGAGAACCAAAGTGATCGATAGATAAAGGTATTGAGGTCAGATCGTGGTGGAGAATATGACTCAAAGGTATTCCATGATTACTGCAAACAACATGGGATCAGAAGACAGTTTACAACCAGGTACACACCACAGTAGAATGGTGTAGCAGAGAGAAAGAACAGGACAATTATGAACATGGTAAGAAACATGTTGAAAGACACAAACTTGTCTAATGAGTATTGGGTAGAAGCAGTTGCATGTGTTATTTATGTGATCAATAGATCTCCTACAAAGAGTGGCATGAACAGAGTACCGGAACAAGCATGGTTAGGTATGTATTGCAACGTATCTCATCTCAGAGTATTTGGATGTGTAGCTTATGCACACGTGCCTATGGAGCAAAGAGACAAATTGGATGATAAAAGTGAAAAATTCATATTCATTGGTTACAGTGAGCAATCAAAAGCTTATAAATTGTATAACCCTATCACAAAGAAGACCATAATTAGCAGAGATGTTGTGTTCAAGGAACAAGAGTCATGGAATGGAATTATAAACAAAATAGCTAATGCACAAGTTCCACTGATGGAAGAAGATGATGTAGCAGAAAAGGAGCAACAAGAATCATAGGTGAAGACACCAAAAAGAGACACACCAACAAGGACTCCAAGATTTTCAGAGAAACACGGATCTTCAAGTAGATCAATAGATGAATATTCTCCCAGTAATAAATCAGGTGATGAATCAAGCAATGGTAAGATAAAGATGAGAAGTTTGAAAGATATTTATGATGATTTGGATGTTAGTTCAAATTTTGCATTGTTGTCATTCCAACCTTCTTCGTTTGAAGAAGCAATCAGAGATGAAGATTGGGTGCAAGCCATGAATGAAGAAATTGAAGCTATTAAAAAGATTGATACATGAGATTTAGTTGATTTGCCAAAGGACAAAAATCTCATTTGTGTGAAGTGGGTGTACAAGACAAAGTTGAATGAGAAAGGTGAAATTTACAGATTTAAAACAAGACTTGTAGCAAAAGGATTCTCGCAGCAACCAGGAATAGAATTTGGAGAAACGTTTGCTCCGGTAGCCAGATTGGATACTATTAGAGTAGTTCTAGCCACAAAAGCTCAGAACAAGTGGAAAGTATATCAGATGGATGTGAAATCAGCCTTCTTGAATGGAATTCCAAAAGAAGAAATTTATGTTCAGCAGCCTCTAGGATACGAAGTTGAAAGTAATGAAGACAAAGTTTACAGGTTGAAGAAAGTGCTCTATGGACTAAAGCAAGTGCCTAGTGCTTCGTATAGTAGAATTCACAGTTACATCATCAAGAATGGATTTTGCAAAAGCAACATTGAGCCTACCTTGTATACAAAGGTAAATGAGCATGGACAGATTTTGATTGTTTGCTTATATGTTGATGACATGATTTTTACAGGTGATTTTGTCATAGATGAATTTAAAGAAGCCACGATGAAAGAATTTGAGATAACCGATCTTGGTCTCATGAAATATTTTCTTGGCATAGAAGTTAAGCAATCTGAAAAAGGAATTTTCATTTGTCAAAATAAATATTCCAAAGATTTGTTGAAAAGATTCAGGATGGAAAATTGCAAACCTGCCCCTACACCAGTTGCAACAGGTATAAATTTAAGCTAGGATGATGAAGGATAAGATGTCAATCCAACTTTATTCAAAATATTGGTTGGTAGCCTCATGTATCTCACAACTACAAGACCGATTTCATGCAAGAAGTGAGTTTGATTTTCAAATTTATGGAGACTCCAAAAGGCGCACATTGGAGTGCAGGAAAATGAATTCTGAGATACATAGAAATAACTAGAGATTGTGGCATAATGTGTGCAAGCATAGAAAAGAAATATTTGGTTGGATATAGAGATAGTGATTTTTTAGGCAGTTTGGATGATAGGAATAACACTTCTAGTTTTGTGTTCCACCTTGGTTCAGGTGTGATTTCATGGGCATCTAAGAAGCAGCTCGTTGTGACACTTTCATCAACAGAAGTAGAATATGTAGCAGCAACATCAGCAGCATGTCAAGCAGTGTGGTTAAGAAGAGCACTTTATGGACTCAAGCAGAAACAACAAGGATAAACAACAATATATTGTGACAACACCTCAGCAATTGCACTATCCAAGAATAATGTGTTTCATCAGAAGAGCAAGCATATTGATACTAGATATCACTTTATTAGAGAACTTGTGAGAAATGGAGAAGTTCACCTGAAGCCTTGTAAATCTAGTGATCAATTGGCCGATATATTTACTAAGTCATTAGCACAAGATGTGTTTGAGTTTCATAGAAGAAACTTGGGTGTTGTAAGCCTAGCTGAGACATAGACCAACATGCATGTTTGAGTTGTCATGAGTCATGTTTTAGTTTAGCATTCGTAATTAAGGGGGAGTGTTAAAATAATATAATTACTCCTACATGAGGAGTTAGCTAAAAATAGAGAGTTAGTTAATTGAGTGATTGCATGATTGAGTGTTTAAGTGTTGAGTCAAGTCGAGTTAAGTGATAGATGACTTTGACTGTGTGATTGCATGTAGTCGCATGTCAAGATATTTTAGCCAGTTAGCTAGTTGGAAAATGTTTACATACCCTTCACCCGATTTATTATAATCATCATGTTTTATTGGATCAATAGAAGAGTAGCAACTCATGTTTTATGTGTGAATTGTATTTTTTCTCCTCTGCCCTTCCAACAGTGACTTCGTCGGAATGCAAGCCACCCCATCCCTCCCCTCTGGCATTTGCCTTCCCATTGGTTAAACTCTCATCCGGCGGGGCCCTCGTACGTCCCGCTCCGACATTCACCTTACCGTCGCTCCCCTCCGCCACCCCCAACCCCTCCACCACTTGCATTAACTCCTCCCACTCTCGTTCAAAAATTTCAAACCCTCATTTTCCCACGCGAACATTGTCTAAACGACGATTGAGACAGACAAACGATTCATCCAAACGAACATTGCCTGCTGGAGGCTCAATTGCCCCCGAATGAAGAAGCACCTTCAGAATTTCCCCCTAAATGAACATTGCATAATTCAATTGTATCTGAATTGCAGAAGCTCCTGAATTCCAGAATTCCACAAGTACATTGCTCCCCTATTCTGTAAAGATTTCATCATCATAAATTCTATAACACCAACTTGTTGCTGTGAACTTTGTTGAGCTGGAGCCACTTGAAAATATGCTTGAACAATCAATAACATGAATAAATGATGTCAAGACAATGAATGTGAATGTGCACATTGGTGACTAAAATCTTTACACTGTCGACTGAAATATTTACCTTTCTACAAAAGGCGATGAGCTTACGAATTCCCATGCCTGAATTTTATGTGCTCATGGATTCTCTACTGATTGCCCTTATATTAGAAGTTGCTACAAAGAACTTTAGTGAATTTTCTCAAACCTCACACTAACCAAAAGCATCATCTTCACCTGCAAGTAAAGCAAAAGCAAGATAGGTTTAGCGTCTTCATGAACTTGTTTGTTATATCCATAATATAATATATATATATATAATATAATATAATATATATATATATTTGTAAAGAGAATTCAATGAGTATGACTATAGGGGCACATGTTTTGGATTGTAAAAAACATATTCATTATAAGCCAGAGGGTTGTCTTTGTGTCTAGAAGGAATGAAAGATCCATGGGGCACCCTAATTTCATCTTTCCAGGTGAAATGTTCATTCTCATTTGTTGTCTTTCTACCTAATCCTTTGAAACCCATACCCTTTTCCTCTAATTCCTTTGTATCCTGCATTAATTGCAGATCAGATTAACTAGAAGAGATAATATTAGAAAAACCATTCATCATCTAAATCAATTTATGGGGAGCTGCCATAATTTCTTTACCTCTGGGTACTTCGACATCTCAATAACTGTCTCTCCCAATGATGCCACTGCAGGTATAAGAAACCCTTGTGGTTTGTCCAAGCCATGGAGTCCATATTGTGTTTCTTTTGACGCAACATTTGAGCAGTATATGCCTCTACCAAACTGCACCCCAAATAAATATGTAGAATATCCTCCACACACACACACACACACATATATATTACTTAAAATTATTTTTCATGCATAATCAATAGGAAAATTACAAACCGTGTATCCAAGTGCAGGGGCAGAAACTATTGCAGGGAGCAAACCCTTCTTCAAATGTATTAAAAGGTTGCATGTCCTAGTTCCTGCAAAATATCATGCTAATATTATGATTATATTCTAGTTTTATCATATTTTCACTTGCAAGGAAATCCAGAGCTGATTCCTTACTTTGTTTGATGAGATCTGATGAGATCCTTTATAAACCAGGAATTGTGACACTCTAGGGTCTACATATTCATTGTATATAAAATGAAGAGGAAAGAATGAACATACCACACCACAATAGGACCTTGTTGGGAAACTTCACAACTTCCTTGTATGTAGGACAAGAACGTTGAAGAGCGCACGTTAATGTGAAAAGGTTGCAAGAAACTTTAATCTATAGGCTCATCATCTAACCGAGAGCAAAATCTCAATCGAGTGAGAAACAAAAATATAGCTAGAAGAAAAATTGGGTCATGGGCATAAAAGCATTAAATCACCTCATTTTTTGTTTTGATTGTTTTGTAAGTCTTCTGTAGTTATTTCAAGATCATAATAGAATTGGCATGGCCTCTTTCCATTGGGATGATAGTTTAGTCTAGTTTAGAATACCTATCAACTAATAGGTCATCTAAAGAGGCTTCCCCACTCATATCTCCAATCACCTATGATGCAAAACTAATATCAGGAACAACCTCTAGAGTAGGTGTTGCTTATGATCCATATACAAATTACAAAATGGTGTAAAATGTAAAAAGGGAAAACATATTGTAAAATTTTGTGAAATGTAAAAATGGAAAACATATTACAATCCCGAAGCATTCTAAAACATGAAAAATGGCCACAAAATATATGCTACATAATGAAAGTGGAGAAAGAAAGAATTGAGAGTTTTTTTATGAAGTAAGTTACCAAGTCAACTAATTATTGGATTTCATGGATAATGAAAGGCTTAGTAGAATGTAATAAATGGAACCATTTGCTGCTTAAATCCAAGCACATTGCCTCATGCTTGACTTCCGACTCAGCAAAGTTGTTTGTGAGATATTGGGAAAACCTAAGCAATACGTCTTCGCCTGCAATTTTCACATGTATTCACATGCCAAGAGATTTGAAACAAATGAATGACATATTCCTCTCAATTGAAACTAAAATACTAGCATCATTTTAGGTGGATATCAGTTACATTTCCCATTGTCAATCTGGTATATTAATGGAAATCAATTGTTATCTCATAAGTCTTAGTAGGTTGCACCTTCAGATTATCAATACTATTATTTAACCATGATTCCCTAACAACAGGAATTCTTTTTTCCCTGCAGGTAAAATAATACCTTGGACAAAATTGTGTGGAAGACATTTCATAACAAACCTTAGATATGAAGACATCTTCTAGGAAACTACATTTAACAAATCCTCATAAGGAGTCAACATTGGGTAATCATTAAGAGACTTAAGGTATGAAACAATGATATTTGAGGTTAAATTCTAAAATTTGAATGGTTTCATGGGCTACAAAAAGGAAAAATATTGCCTAAATCAGTTTAACAACACATACTTTGATCAGGTCTAAATGAACTTGATTTGATACTCACATAAGAGGCTATTATTATACTTGTCAAAAAAAATTCTATGTTGCTAATATGTTATAAATTATGAGATCCAGTACTTCTAACAAGGAATGGATTTGTTGATCAGATTGATAATTAGTTATGTCTCCCACCTTGTTCATGACTGATTAGTAAGAAGACAAAGTATATTTCCTATTTGTATTAATGTTGTTTCGAAGAATAGGGAATTACTAAAGAGTCCTTATATTTATATGGGCATGTGATAATGCTACATTCCAAGTATGTGTAGATGACTTGTTTTTACTAGAGCTGACAATGAGATGCATTTTTTTGTGGACAAAATTGACAAGAGAATGTTGATGTATGCATGTTCCAGTTATGACTTGAAAACTTAATGTTATTGATGAGAAGAGAGGATTTTTGATAGTTCAATTTCATTCAAGAGTAGAGAATATTATTGAGAAGTCAAAATTTTTGAGGTCTGTTGAGTAAAGAGCGTTGGTTGCTTCTACTGTTTCCAACTAGGGTTTGTTGTTGATGTTGAGAAAAAATAGTGGACTTGATAGAACTTATGTTACTAGGGTTTGGTCTCTTGAGCATAAGCAAAGGTTATCTCATTAATATAGAAATAAAGTTGTTGCAACACTACTGGATTGTTGAGTGTTATTGGATTGACTAGATAGTGTTTGATCCTTGTGCAATGAGAGGTTCTGTTGTTGCTAATGTCCTTGTGCCATATTGACAGAGTTGGCAAGTTGTTTTCTTTTATTTATATTATTTTGAGCAGAGGTGGATCTAGAAACAAACCTTACATACCTTACTTCTTGAAAAGGAGAAAAAATGTAGGAAAGCCTATTTTTTCTTCATGTAACACACCAAAACAAATAAGGACATGTAGCCAAACTAAATTGATTGAATTTTATTTTATGTTTCTAAGGAGATGTATAAGATAGATTTGTTTGAATGTTTAAATGTATAAGACAGATAAATGCGTACTTGTCTCATATGAATTTATTGTTGTTTTATTTTCCAGGTCTTCTAAGCATAGACAATGGTGGAAAAGTGGGCGTTGTGCATCGAAGTGTCTTTTCATCGAAATCCAGGTCAAGCCACCATTAAATATGTGCTTCATAATGCGGCAAGAAATCATGTAGTGCATATAAAGATAGAAGTGCACAACAAGACAATGAATAATGAAGCGTGCTATATTGCCCTTGTTGAGGGCTTAAAAGAGGCAAAAAATAATGTTGTCAGTGATATTGCAGTTTTCACGAACTCACAGCTCATATGCAATCAGATCAACAATATCTATGAAGTTTGAAAAGAAAATTTAAAACCTCTTTAGAAGGAAGCAATAATGTGGAGCTCTCAGTTTCAGTGTTTTAGCATACAATACCATGAAGACATTCATATGATTTCCACTGATATACTAATAGAAGGAATGTCAAGTGTAGATGCATGTGTCATAGATGACACCAGATCACGATCTAGTGTAAGAGAAGTTATTAATTATCATAATCATAAGTCCCTAATATGTGAATGTGTTATTGTTATCATTTTCCTTGGGGCTATCATGGCATGGTTTGTTCACTAAAGAAGAACCCATTGATATCTTATTTTTCCGAAACCTGTAATAATTCGGGTGTCTTATATGAGTAATAAGTTTTTGGACAAATGTAATATATTCCATGTATATGAACAAATGTAATATTTTCATGGTTCATGATATAATATATGAATTATTTCGAGGTTATAATTACTTTTTGTTGTGTTATTTTACCATGTCTCGTGAACCTTTTCAACCACCAATTTATTATTGTTGTGTAAAGGACAAATATTTGCCACTAGGCATTTCATTATTCAATGTTGTTATAATGACCATGTAGGTAGTGTACCTTTATTTCTGTGCATTTCTATTTGTCTTTCCATAGAACATTGGAGAGCTTGAAGGATGGAATGTTATCGTTTCTTTCATTTTAAATAATATTATTGTTCTCATAATTCCATGTAGTTGATGATTTGAGTTTCATATTTATCTTTCAAATTCTTAGTGTGTGTATGTATGTTTCAAATTTTATCCCTTTGCATTAGTAAATGTTGTTATAAACATAATAAGAATATAATTGCTTTAATGGAACGTCAAAGGGTACATACTTGTTCACCTGGTGACTAGTCAATGCATATAAGTTGTGAGGAGGCTTATCGTATACAACATTCTTATCATTTTGCCAATCAATATATTTTATATTTATAGGAATGTTTTTTCATCAAGTATTAAATTGAGATTGTTTATAACATTCGATATGAGAGCCAACCTTGGCCACTTTCATGGTTAAAATACTCCAAGTAGCTAGGAAATTTCATGGATTAAATCCATGTTTGGTTGTAAAATCTATTTGTACAACAACAAGGTTATTTGTACATTAACCTCTATTCTAACACAACTAGTCTCAATTAGTTTGAGAAAATTCCATACAGTTTGCTTGTTCTTCTTGTTTGGTAGTGTTTTGTTCAAATTCAGCCATTGTGTGTATGCTACCATTTCATTGCTATTTCCATATTGTTGCCACTACCTCCAATGTTAGCAAATCCATACATTTTTTTCCTAAAATTCCTTGACCCATACCTTGTTCCCCACTAGGCACCTTTGAAATAAATACCTTCACTTCAAACTTTGTACATTTTCAAATTCAAGGGTAGTTCTTGGATTAATTCTTGTTGTTTTAGATTAACCTTTTCAATATCTATGTGTTGGGAGTAGAGTACTTCTGACACTATATCCATGAAATTCTAGAATTTAATATTCAGGACTGAACTTGATTATGTGTGAGATATTTAGTTCACAATGCATACATCACTTTTGGTGGATAAAAGGTCTTCAAAGGGCTTTGTATCCCCAATATTTCAAGGTGGTATTTTTCTCAAAAACCTTGAAAAGTAGTATGCTTCTCCTTCGATTTGGACCATTGACAACCAATTCTAAAATACAAGGAAAGCATAATTTATGGAGAATTATCTTTCTAGGCACATGTTGAAGTAACCAAATCATCTAACTAGCCCAAAGGATGAAGGGGCATCCCTTGAATAAGGTTGTTGGATTCTTTTCCAACTCGGTTGCACTGTCCATTTGAATAATGTATTTCAAAGAAAAAAGGTATGGACATAAATTTGAAGCAATGTGGCTATGGTTGTTGTGTCCTAAGATAAATTTCTTCTATAGGAAGTTTGGAATGCATAGCTGTAAGGGCACCACTCTATCCAACATCTTGAGCACCTATCATGGGTGAATTTGACAAAGGTATTATATGAAACAAATGAAAGGAGTTGATCAACAATTCCAATTTTCCACAAGTAGATTTAAACACCATGTTCTAATGTTGCAAACACCCTAACTTCTATTTATATGACTATTGGGATGGGTCAACAATTGTCACCAATACTATCCCTAAGATTAAAAATTATTTATAAATAACTGACACCCATTCTCTTTAAAACTATATTGTATGATTCTTCATCAATAGTATGTATTTTTTAGGCATCGGCAAGAAATTTAAATACTCAAGACCAACAATCCATGATGCCAAATTCTACCAAATTTCAAACCATGCCATCTTGGAAATTTCTTCAAAAATATGGTGAAGACAATATGTACAATATTTATACAAAATGGTGTTTAACATCGGGCTCCTACTTGGGGACATGTGCTCTTCTTGAGAGGGCATGATAGCCTCAAAGTCTCATCATGTACATATAAGGAATATCTCCATATCAACAAAAGACCATACCCAAAATCTACCTTTATCAAGAAAAGGCAAGACATCAATTTACTACTTAAGGGATCTTATTCATCTCTATACTATTGCTAAAAAAACTTACTGTAGCAAGTTAATTCTCTTTATACCTCTATTAACTCATGCTTGGTGATTGAGATTAATTTTTAGCCTCATTCACTTTTGAAATGCTATTATAAACAATTATTTGGGGAGCAAGGAGAAGGTCCTGCAAAAATGATACATATCAGTGCTTCACCTTTTTGGTTACTACTTTCATTGAATTCACTATGAATCCATCTAGTATACAACAATCTACACACATGAGGTCGGTCTACATCAACATTTTTATATACACAAGCGAATAGAGTAGTTCAATTTGTGGTAGAATCTCCAACTTGTTTTATGTCAAGGAGAGATCCTTTAAACCTAATTATCATGTTTTTTAGTTTAGAGTGTGCTCCTTTCCAAAATTCCAAGAAAAATAAGTAGGCATCTCCATTGGCCATAAATAACTAAAAATTGTTGGCACCTGTTTGAAGTTATATGAACTTGTATGTGAAGAGAACCTATTTGAATCATGGACCATTAGGATCAAAGATACTTCTTCTAGTGCTATTGTATTGCAAATTGTTACCACTAAAACTCTTCCTACAAGGAAAATTCTTAACCTTATTCTAATTTAGAATAAAACTAGAATACAGTGTTATTTCTAACTTTAAAAAGTGTGTAGGGATAGTAAACATACAATTCTGCTACATTGTTCATTGAGTGTGAGGTCAAAGAATTGTATAATAGGAATTGTTTCACCATCTATCCACTGTCTTGAAAAATCTCTCAACATTTTTTAGTGTGCCCACAAGGATAAAAGTACAAAAAATAAACCAAAGGTCTCAAAATTTTCCCTTTCTGTTATATGCTATAGCCATATTTGTATTCCTAGTTGCATACTAGT
>APFE031452878.1:0-12081 GCA_000404065.3 Pinus taeda
AACCACTATGAAGTTAGCATATTTTATTGCGCAAAAGGATATTTCAATTACTACTTATGAAGATCTTTGTCATCTTCATATGCATCTTCGAACACCTACTATGCCTTCTCGAGTGGAGTATTCTTCCTACATAAATAGAAAAGCAACTATTGAATTTATTAACTCTATATCAGATTACCTTGAAGAGGTTCAAACTAGAAAAATGTTAGAAAGCCCATTTTTCTCTATAATGTTAGATGAAAGTATAGACAATGGTTTGGAATAACACCTTGTTGTGTATTCTACATATCTAGACTTGAAAGGATTGGGCCCACCAGTGTCAAAATTTATGAAAATGATTATTGTTCCTCATGGAAAAGGAAAGACTATATATGATACCATCATTAATTTAAGGGAAACAAGGCAGTTGAAAAATGAGAAACTAATAGCAGTTTCAACTGATGGTGCTTCATCTATAGTTGGATGTGAAAATGGATTTGTCACATTGCTAAAGAATGATTTACCAAACCTTATTGGTACTCATTGCATTGCACATCGTGAAGCACTTGCAGCATCAGATGCTTCAAAAAGGATACCAGAGTTTTCGTTTGTTGAGAAAATAGCAAACAAGGTATACTCATGGGTTGGAAATTCGGCAAAGAGAAATAATGAACTCATTTCTTTATTGGAGATAATGGAAATAGAATCCTTGCAGGTTCTTCAAATCCATGGGATTCGATGGCTCTCTAGGGGTCAAGTGGTTGAAAGACTAGTTAGATTAATGCCTGCTATTTTGAGTTTGTGGAAGAGAGAAAGAAAGAATTCATGGTATGATAATGCAAGAATTTTCAGTTCAATTTTGTTTGAATATGCTTGCTGATGTTTTGAATGAGCTGAATAATCTAAACAAAAAATTTCAAGAAGATAATGTGGATGTCACATCGCCTGGAATAGCTATTGACCATACATTAAATTCTCTTAAAAGATATTTCTGCAAATCAGATTCTTTTGCTGAAGGTGCTGTACATCTTACTAAATTTTTAAAAGACTCTAAAGATGGGTTCCTTGAAAATGTTGACAAAGAGGGAAATACCCATAGACATGATTTGTTGTATATTCCAATCCATGATGAACAATTGCCACAACCAATGGCAACTTGCATTGATGACTCCCTTCAGAGTTGCATACAACTTACAAGAAATTATGTCCAAGCAGTGATTGAGAGTTTCAATTCAAGATTTCCAGATCTTCATCTTTTTAATGTAGCAAGGTTGTTTAGTCCTTGTCATTATCCATCAGATCTTTATGTCAGAGAAAATAATGCAAAACATTGGCTTGAAATACTTTTTTCACATTTGTAGCATAAAACATGTAATGAAGGTGAAAATGTACCAACATTTGATGTTACAGCATGTAAAAGAGAACTATACCAATTTATTGATGTGGTTTATTTGAATGGAGAAAGATTCCCAATGAAAGATGCATGGAAAGTGTATTCTCAAACAAAAGATTGGCACTCTAGGTATCCAAATATGCTAAAATTATGGCAAGCAATGCTTGTCATACCAGCGAGCACCGTCGCATGTGAACGAGGGTTCTCTAAGCAAAATATGATCAAAGATATAAGGAGAACAAGACTATCAATTAACACACTTGATGCATTGATGCGTATATCATTAATAGGTCCTAACACCACAGATGTGGAATGGGAACGAGTTTATGAGATTTGGCAAACTGCAAAGGAAAGAAGACTCTTTGACATGTGTGAATTATTACGTTACATGTTTTTTTACTTTGCACAAAATTTATATATATATAGTTGTCCTCTACTATATTTATATGTTTTATATGAAATTTTAACGTTCTTTGTTTATTGATGGAATGTGGAATACAAGCATGAATAGTTACATTGATGATCACTGATGTAAAAAGAAATTGAAGATATCATTTGAAATTTTTTTCATGTGTTGTTGTTATAGGTTGATGGCACATGAAAAATGCCATCAAGGTTGAAAAAATACCACATCTTACCAATCTTGTAGAAAATGTGGTAAAAGATGTGATGCCTTTGGATTTTAACATTTTGGTACTATGGCATATCTTTTCTCGCTTTATTCTTCTCAAGATGCATTTAAATACAAGGATATTTTTTTACACATATATGTGATTCCCTTCTTTATTTGGCTTTAATGCATAACTTTTGTGCAACATGAAGCATTCCATTGCTTTCATTGTCATTGGAGCAATGGAATTTAGAAACTTGTAAGTTGTGACATTAGTTTGGTGTAACTGGATTTTTGAGTAAACCATTATTAATGTATATGTATGAATTAATAATTTGTTTCCAAATGTATTTCTCTTATTGGATGGTTGGAAGTTGGTGGTACATTCTTATGCCTTTTTAAGGTGTCATATATTTATATTTTGTATCAAACATTATATTAGATAATGTCATAAATTATCTCTGAATTTGCATGGAACTTAATCTTATTAGGCATCTAAATATTCATGTGGCATAATGTAAATTGTTGGCTTTAAATGATAATTTAAATATATGAAATGGATAACCATCAAGTGTTTTACCTTGGGCTGATTATATACTTTAAATGAGCAAATTTCAAATGTTCAACACTTTTTATTGAAACCTCCACAATTGAGTTTTTTCAAATTTTGGTTTTTTCCTTACGATAAATATATGAAAAATTTCAACATAATTATTTATTGAATGGTAATTTTTTAATCAAAACTTTATTAGTGAAGGGTTAATTTATTATGAGAACATCACTCTTGAAGGGCAAAATTTTTAATGTAAAGTTTCTTGCATAAGGACCCAGAACATCAAAAAAAAATTGTATGACGGGTAAACAGAAATCCAAATTCCTACCCTGGTTGCCGCTGAGAGTCAGAGGCAAATTCCGCTCAAAAATTTCAAATTCACCAGATCCCGGCCAGGAAATACCGGTCGAAAGCGTTGTGGTTGATGTCCAGGCTCCGCAGCCTGGTGAGATCTTTGCTTATCCGCCAAAAGTTCATGTTTTTTATTGCTATTTCACACAAAATCCGCTTTATTTTTCTGTTATAGAACCCTAAACCTTATGTTATCCTCACAAAAAAGCAGCCATGCTGCTCTGTCTGGAAAGCGTCCAGCGGGTGCATTCGTCTACCTGGATAAATTTATAAACCGTGGGTTGTGTGTATATACATTGTATATCTTTTGGTCGCTCAAAAAACAAGCATATTTATACAATTTTCAAAGACATCCATAATGCTTTGCTTTGAGTGTGTTGGATTCCTGGAAAACATTAAATATATCCACGGTTTTAGGTTCATTTTAATTTGGATTTTGGTTTTACCCCCTTCTTTTCAAGGGGGTTTATAATGTTTGTTTTGTTTTGTTTTTTTTTTTTTTTTTTTTTTCCTCCCGGGATTAATTAATGTACTTTTTATTGATTATATGTTTTTATTAAGAGTGTTTATTAGGTATTTTTTAGTCTTTTTATTAAGTGTATTTTTTCCTTTAATTTTTATTATTATTTATCAAAATTTTTTTTTATTATGTTACTTTTTTTATTATTATATTGTTTTATTAGAGTGTTTATTAGGTTATTTTTTTAGTCTTTTATTAAGTGTATTTTTTCCTTTTAATTTTTATTATTATTTATCAAATTTTTTAATATAATAATATTGAAATTAATAAAGGTAACTCTAACGAATAATTGACATATTGATATATTTATCAGAAAATCATATATATTAAAAATGAAACAATTTGATATCTAAATTTTGAATTATGAATAAAGAATGTTTCCAAATTAGATTTTATTTATTAACATTACATTTTATTATATGTTATATTTTATTTACATTGTCTTATATTATTTATCTCATTGTTTTAGATGTAAAAAGTTATATTTTTTTATAGATTACTTTATGTATTATGTTTTATTAGTAAATCTAGAAACTAATTTGAAAATATAATATAATTTTTTACATTGAAGTTGAAATATGGAAAAGAGAGAGAGAGATTGGATGCAACAAAATGAATTGTCAAGATATATATAGAATTTGTGTTCATTATGATTAGAAAGGATAGGCTTTTGATATAGAGGAATGTGGCTCTCCTAATTCTTTCACTACATAACATGAATTCTTCCACTATATAACATGGTTAAGACCATGCATCATGGATGAAATAAGAAGAGCAATACATGTTATTGAGCAATGAGTTAAAACGAAAACTATAAGCATGAGCCAATAATTTTACCTCCACACTCTAACAAGAAAATTGTTGGAGTAGAGGAATTTGCGAGTGTTATTGTAATGATGACAGTGTTCATTATTTATGTAGAAGAAAGCATAGAGTATTGTGCTAATGAAGGTGTTGAGTATGAGGATTTCCAACCACTCATCTCCAAGCAACCCAAAGAAGAAGGATAATCTATATGGAAAATAAAATTCAAGTGGCAGCTTGGATGTGTTGGGTGTTGGATATGGTTGTCAAATTTGTGCTAGTGGTAGCTTGATGGGCATTGGATTTGGCAACCAAATTTGTGCCAAGTGATGAACTGGCGCGTGTTGGATCTAGCAGTCAGAGTTGTGCCAAGTGGCAGCTTGGCATGCACTGGATATGACCTCTGGATATGCGTTAAGTAGTAGCTAGTAGGTGCTAGATGTGACCTCTAGATATGCACTAAGTGTTGGCCTAGTGAGCGTTTGATTTGGACATTGATTTGTGCCAAGTGGTAGCTTAACCAAGGCCAAATCTGGTCATCAGATTAGCTCCAAGTGGTGGCCCATAATGCCTAAGATTTGGTCTTTGAATATCCACCAAGTGGCAACCTAGTGGCCTTTAGATATGGCTCCCGAGTTTGCACCAAGTGGTGGTTTAGTAAGCGTCAATATACCCATGTGCCTCTTACAGAGCCACTAGATTATGGTCATGTGGCCATTACAAAGTCGTCATATCTCTAATTGAGCAACGTGGTTGTTTCATTGTCGTCATATATGGCCATCAGATTTTCCACATGAGAGATATATACATGCTAGATCTGGGCATTCAATTGTAGCCACATGGTTGTCGTAGAACCGTCAAATCTGGGCTTCCATTCATGCCACCTAGAGCACTTAAAGTCATTAGATCTAAGCATTGGATTCATGCCACACAACGAGATTAGAACAACAAATAATGGCCATCAGATTCATGCCACTTTGCTTGCTCAAAGATGCTTGATCTTGTTATTTATTCATGCCACTTAACATACTTGCAAAATGGACAATTTGACCCTTTAATGCATGCCACTTGGCAAGATCTCAATCACCACAGGGTTTTCTCTAAATGACAGTGGGAGACCACACGTTGAGTTGAAGCCACCAAATTTTAATCCACGTTATGATTTGACAACCACTAGGTCTAGTTATTGAATTTCCACTCGCTCTTTCCATTCAATTTATCCCACAAGGTGAGTGAAGGGTGGCCCAATTTGACCAGCGAATTTAACATGTCAAAATGTATAAAAAGAGGAAAATTTACAGAGAAAGCATTCAAACTTTGGAGAGTCTAGAGACTAGGCCATTGTATTCCGGATACAACTGTTTTTTTTTTATAGAAACGGATAGAGTGATATATTAATTTCTGGCCAAAATGCCTCAATACTGATTACAAAATGCTAACCAAAGTCCAGAAATCTCCTTGGCCAAGAACGATGTGTCTTTTTCTTTGCTACGCCAGATATTTTTACAAGCTATTTTTCGGGCAACTGCCTCTATCTTTCCTACTTTAAAAATGCATACAAACTGCTCCAATAAAAGACAGTAAAACATATTCACTAGACATTTAAGGAATGGGATCCCAGCCTTCTTCTCCATCTCTGAGGATGACTTCGAGGGGGAGGAGAATAGCTTTATTAGCTTCAGCGTCAGCATCTTTGTTGTTGTCTCTCTTGACATGATAGAAATTCAAGCTCTGAAAGGAATTTGACAGGGTTCTTATTCTGATGATCAATCTAGACAGTCTTAGATATGAAGGGGAAGAGCTGTCTACAATGATTTTTATGATAGACTGAGAGTCACCCATCACAATTGCATCGTTGATACCGAGAGATTTAAGTTGCTTCAAGCCTTGGAGAAGGGCCAGGGCTTCAGCTTGAATGCTGGTATTGAAGCCCACTCCCTGGGCATATCTGAGAACGATTCTACCATCAACATTTTTAACAACTCCACCAGCTCCGGAACTGCCTGGATTGCCTTTAGTCGCCCCATCAAAGAAGAGGATGGAATGCACCTGCTTTGTGCAAAGAGCCAAGAAATATGGAGCATTAAGTCTAATTTTCCATTCTTTGAGAGGAACGGGGAACCTGGCAATTTCAGTGAATCGGAGATCCAGGGTATCGCTCCAAGTAGCATCGTGGTCTCTCAGGCCTGCCCCGTCCAGTTGATCTCTGACACATTCCTTTAACTGGCTTTTGATTTTAACCCAGACAATCTTGTGGTCTCTCTTCTTATCTCTGAAAATACTCTGATTTCTTTCCAACCAGGTGTGCCAACAAATTAGTTTAGGAAGAATGCACCAGACAGCTTTGATATGCGCATTCTGAGGAGAGCCTCCAGGATACGAACGCAGCCAGTTTGAAAACAGTTCAGGAATGCTTTTGGGGAGGACAAAATCCAAACTCCAACGGCCTAAGGCCTCATTCCAAAGATCTGCCATGAATTTACAATTGAGCATCAAGTGAGCAGCAATTTCTGCGTTTTCTCCACACAACAAGCAACGAGAGGGGCCTATATAGCCTCTTTTCTGTAGTCTATCATCAGTCAAGATTCTCTGATGGCATAAGAGCCAGCAGAAGTAATCAATTTTAGGAAGCAATGATTGGGACCAGATCCCTTTCCATGGATTCGGATTTGGAGGAACGTGGGGATGCGATAAGATCTGCCTGTAACCCTTAGAGGCTGAAAAACGCCCAGGGGTCGGACCCTAGCCACGGGCATCCAATTTCCGGTTGTTCAAAGGAGCCTTTCCATTTAAGAAGTCTAAGAAGATTGCAAACTCGTTGGACAGGATCTGGGGCACCTCAATGTTAATCCAATTATGTCAGTCTCCATTCTCCCAATTAGAAATATCCCACAGAGTAATGTAACCTACTCTGTACATCCAATCTTTCAACAAAGTCAGGGAACAATCATCGGCCAGAGTGTCATAGCCCATTATAAGGTCCTCCCATATTCTAATTTGCTTGCCATTACTAGGGATCCAATGTGCATGTTGGCGAATTAAGAAGGAAGATTTTGCACAGAGCTTTTGAATTAGCGAGCCAGAGTTTGCTATGGGATGGTCCAAACACCTTTTTTGCTGCCCACGAAAGAATTGTTTCCACAAGGCGAGCTGAGCCCACCCCAGATTTGGGGCAATTATCCTCCAGATCAGCTTTGCTCCCAACGCAATGTTCTGCGTGCACATATTCTTAAAATTCAATCCGCCTTCCAATCTGGGCATGGTGATTTTAGACCAGCTTATTAAAGGGATTTTCTTTTCGTTTGCTTTCCCGCCTTTCCAAAAGAATTTTCTTATATGATCCTCCATTTTCTTCATAATTCCAATTGGAGCCAGCATCACAGCAAACTGATAGATGGGCAGGCTATTTAGGACTGCTTTTATAAGCACTGACTTGCCTGCTAGATTAAGCCAGTTAAATCCCCAGGAATGGATCTTAGATTCAAACTTTTCCAGCAGGGGCAACTAGTCTCTGCTGACAGCATGTTTTTGGAAGATAGGGAGACCCAAATACTTGAAGGAAGACCATGACGAGGAGGCCGCGAAACCAAAGCAACTGGAGATGGCTTGCAACAAGGAGGCAGGGGTATTCCAGCAGTAGATATGGAATTTAACTTTATTGAGGTTGCTTCCTGAATCTTCACAATAGTCATCAACCACGTCTTTGAATCTTTTAGCTGAGATCACAGAGGCAGCACCCAACAAGAGGGAATCATCCGCGAATAACGCATGATTTATATTATTAACTCCTCTCGCAATGTTCAGGCCCATTAATTCTTGATCTTGTTGCTTTTTGTTCAAAAGGAAGATGAGGACATAAGCTTGAAGGACAAAGAGCAGAGGGGATAGAGGACACCCTTGCCTCAATCCACGAGAAGCTTTGAAGAAATCAGTGGCCCTCCCATTCACCAGAGGGACTATCCATGGCTCGCTGATGCAGGCCTTAATCTAGTTGATAAATTTGGGCCCAAACCCAAATTTGCGTAGATATCCATCAGAAAACTATGTCTCACTCTGTCAAAGGCGTTCTCAAGATCTAACATGACAACCATTCCTTTCTCTTTGCGAACCAAACTAGAGTGAATCACCTCTTGGACCAGGATAAAGTTATCCACAATCTATCTTCCCTGAATAAAACCTCCCTGGTTCGCTGGAATGATGTCAGGGAGAATGATTTTTAATCTGTTGGCAATAACTTTCGTAATCAGCTTATAGCCTATATTACAAAGGGAGATAGGATGAAACCGGCTGAAGGTGTTGGCGCCTTTCTCCTTGGGGATGAGGGCCAGGAAGGCCGAATTAGTGCTTCCCCCAATTTTCTGACACTCTTGAGATTTCCGGATCATTCTGCATAAGTCTTTTTCCACAATCTGCCAACAGGACTGCAGGAATCTGGCAGTAAAACCGCTGGGACCCGGGGCCTTATCCGGTTCCATAGCGAAGAGGATGTTTTTTATTTCATTATTAGAGATCTCAGCTTCCAGGAATTGATTCTTTCTGGCGGTAATCAGTGAGGGCACCTCATTCACAAGGGAAGAGACATGTCCCAAGGCCTCTTCTTCACTATAGAGGTTTTTGAAATGAGTGAAGGCACCGTTCTTTATGCTTCGGATTTCTCTATGCATGGTGGTCTCTAATTTAATTTCAGAGATGGAGTTGAGGCATTTTCAGGCCTGAGCTTTCTTATGGAAGAATGTAGAGTTTCTATCTCCCGCCCTGAGCCAAAGACTGCGAGATTTCAGTCTCCAATACTCTTCCTCAACCAAGCTAGCCTTAAGGAGCATGTGCTGAAGATTAGCCTCCTTGTCAAGTATTTCTTTTGTGATCTCAACATTTTCCGAAGCCAGATGGTGCATCTCAAGTCGTTCCTGAATCATTTGCCTTTCCACAGCAAGATTTGGTAAGGATTTTACCCAAGTTTTTAGAGCAGCTTTAACTCTCCTAAGTTTCTTCTCCCAGACAAATAAGGCAGAGCCTTTGACTGGGAGCTTCCAGATTTCTTTTATCATAGGCAAGAATGACTATTCCTTGACCCAATGAGAGTTGAATTTAAATGGAATGGGACCTTGGTCCAAATGAGCCAGCAAGTCAAGTTTAATGGGGCGATGATCAGAAACACTACAAGGGAGGATATGCATTCTGGACTCTAGACCAAGAAGAAGAAAAGAACTTTGAACAAGGAATCTGTCTAACCTTGCAGCAATATGTCTCGGGCCGATTCTTTTGTTTGTCCAAGTGTACTTCCCGGACGAAGGCTTAATATCTATCATGTCCCAGTCTTAAAGCAAGTCCTCTATCCATTCCCGCGCCGAGTCCCTAATAGTGCTTCCTCCACGTTTTTTTGACAATGATAAGGTGAGATTAAGATCCCCTAATATTATTATATTAGCTAAATCTTCAGAATCTGCCAGACTTCTGATGGAGTCCCAGCAATGCTTTTTCTCTCCTGCACTGACAGGAGCATACACGTTAAAGAGGGAGAGAGTCAGATCTGTTTCTACGTGTTGTATCTTTGAGAATAACCAATGAGTGTTTTTGACTTCTTTGATCTTTATGAATTTGTTAGCATTCCAAATAGTGCCCAGTCCACCTGAAGCACCTCGAGCTGAGACTGCTTGTCCTTCGCTTTTCTTCCACAATTTCTTACCAATCTGGAGGAAGGCATAGTCATCCATTTTAGTCTCCTGGATAAGGAGTAGGTCGGGGGATTCTGATCTTATCAAACTTCTTATAACTTCTTTTATTCTGCTCCCCATACCCCTACAATTCCAGGAGACGATCTTCATCACTTGCTTTTTGGATGGTGAGCTCCCCTAGAGCTCTGGGATTGATTTTTGTTCTTCTTAGGAGTATTTGCCAAGAGTTTCTCGAGGGTTGGTTGACTTCCATGGAGTTTGTCTTTGTAAGTCTCTTGCTCTCTTTTTTCCCGAGCAGATTTTCGGCCACTCATTGATCTTCTGGCTGAGATTTGCGAAGCCCCTATTTCGCCTTCTTCTTCTGATTCCTCCGAACCTTGCACTTCCTTTGTCTCTTCAATGAGGATCTCTTTAGGTTTGTCTTCATCACTTTCCATGTGCTTTGATCCTGAGGATGTCTCCTTGTGGGTTGATCCTTCCTTCTGCATCTCTGGTTCTTGGGTGCCTTCTATTGTTGAGCTTAACTATGTAAATTTGTTTCCTTGCTCTTCCATGATAGGGGTTTGGTTTCTAGGGGCTGCCTGAGGGCCATTGCCATTTGTATTACCAGTTCGAATGGCTTTATGGGCATTTTTGGATCTTTTAACCTGAGTCCAACCTTCATCCTTGCCTTTCTCCACTTCACTATTCTTTGGATAGTTTCGAGCAAAATGGCCATAAACATGGCATTTCCAGCACTTGAACGGAAGCTGCCCATAATCTAACTTTTGAACATGAGACCAACTTCCAACCCTAATCTTTACTGCCTCGGGTAGACCAACCTCCAGGTCAACTTCAACGCAGATTCTTGCACAATCGTATTGGTATTTGTTGTTTGCTCGGTCGATGAATTTTCCCAAGGTGTTACCGATATGCTTTAGGGACTCCCAATTCCAACAATGCACTGGCAGATTGGGCAGCCTAACCCACACAAGAACGGCTGTGGGAACATCAACAGTTGGGTCAAAATCGGGCATCCACTTGTTGAGATACAACCCCTGAGGACCCATGAAGTAGGGGTCGTTTCGGAATATCAGATCCTTATCATCCTTATCAGATAATTCAAACATAAAGAATCCCTTCCCTAGAAAATACGAGGTGACACCATTTTTAATCAGCGGAGCCCAGTTTCTAGCAACCCAGCTCTATGTGGATTTGGGGGAGGGCCAGAGGCCCGTGAACTGTCCAACCAAAGCTCTCTTAGCCAAAGAAAGGGCGACCTGGATCGGACCCTCAGGGGAAAGCGAAATCTCAGGGATGTCATCCAATCGTTTCACGAACTTTGCAGCCTCCGAAACTTTCTTCTTCGGCAGGGATTCTAGGAGTTTGGGAAAAGCTTCAGCATCAGAAGGGGGAAGCGGAGGGGGCGGCTCCATTATTGCAGCGGCCACAGATCCCAGCGATCAAGCCAGAACCCCTCAAGCCATCGCAGAAAGGAGCAGAGAGGAAAGGAGCCCCGGAAAATCCATAGAAACGGAGGCTTAGGTCGCCACGCAGAGAGACCAGAGCATTGCACAGGGGAAATCGCCGCGCAGGAGGAGGACCGACATTGGAATCACTGCCCACAGGAGGACAGCAGAGCCCACCGAAGCAGTCAGAGGACTGAGCCGATGGCACCAGGCATCGAGAAGTTGCAGAGCAAGCTAAAAAAAGAAACCTAATTCAAAAGAATAATGTGGCAACCATTCCTGATACAATTGTTGATTAATGAAGAATCAAAAGTTTTCCATACATTGTTGGGTATGATTTTGTGACTTCTCTGTTATGTGCCATCAAATGTTCACTTCCTTTAAGTATGGTAATGAAGTTGCAGGTCTTTATTTGCTTATGTAAATGAAGTTAAAATCCCTTAAAAGAGTGCTCCTATACTTGAAGTTCCCATCTCTACAATTCTCATAAGTTACAGATAATAGTTTTTGTGTAAGACAACATATTATCTTATACTTTTCAAAGTGTCACAGATAGTAGATTCTATGTAAAACAACATATTGTCTATGAATTCTACAAGCTTTCTTCATTCATCATTTATATTCAGCAATCAAATGGAATTTTGAGATTGTCATGTCACTTAAGTATTGCGGGTTTAAAACCAAGTCTTTCAGGTCCTTCATTTGAGAATACAACATACAATTTTTTTTTCTCGGAAAATGCTAATTC